>SMSQ01025838.1:60286-138197 GCA_019453375.1 Ctenoplectra terminalis | reverse complement strand
TTTTTTTTTTTTTTTTTTTTTTTTTTTTTTTTTTTTTTCTGGTGTGCGTGTGTGTATTTTTACGTATAAAACGGATTCTGGTACTTTAGTTACATTTAGCAATGAAATTTAATTTGCAGGAATATAATTGATTTCTTTGCATTTCAATATACTTTGGTATAGTCTTAACCACTCATCCATCCAGCCGACTAACAAAATAAGTTTGCTTGCTTTTTTGTTGATACATTTTTATAAGCAACAATATTATAGGTACCAGAGAGGAGAACGAGTGTCCATCCGATCACACTTAATAGTATTAGTTCTTTTTTTTTTTTTATTTCTTTATTCGTATTATAAACTATCTATCCATTTGTAATTGCTAACATACTAACAGAACTGAGTTGGTTAGATATGGATGTGTGGTGGGACATTGGAGATCGCAACGTGCTCGCACGTCGGTCATGTATTCCGTAAGTCAACACCATACACATTCCCTGGTGGTACCAGCAAGATAGTGAACCACAACAATGCGCGACTCGCAGAGGTCTGGTTGGACCAATGGAAGTACTTCTATTACAACATTAATCCAGGTAGCACTAACACCAGCATTTCTGGAAAGAGAATAGACTGCAATACCGCTGACTTCTTAAACGCCTTTACGCATCCTTTTTGGTTTACCTTATCTCGCATGTTTCTTCTATTGGGTAATTGGTACGCTTCTTATAAGTTGCATTTGATTACAAGCTTAAATGCGGTCGGGTACCAGCTACATACGCATATATCAGATACCCGTTAATATTAGGAAATCAATGAAGAAATCCCATTTGTTTCGTCCATCTTTCAAACAAGAACATGCTATGTATGTTTAATGGATCTCAAGAAAGAGGGTTGTAATATAAAAGAAACTCGTGAAAGAAAAACTATTCCAATTGATCTAAAGTTTCCTTACACTCTATTTTGAGATATGTATACACATCACTTTCCTAATTCAAAGCGTTAAGGAAAGTTGATGTATCATAGCACAATTATTTCTAAGAGCAAGCATACAGCATCAGTACACCACACATGGCAATGTCTTTATTTTAGCACATACTTTTGACACACCCTTCTTTCAGTGAACATTCATATATGCAAGCACATCATTGCATTATATAGTCTTGAAGCAAACACCAATCAAATGTATTCAAATGATTATTTTATTTATAGGAGCTCGAAATGTAGCTGTTGGGGATGTATCTGAAAGGATCAAGTTGAGAGAACGTCTAAAATGTAAAAGCTTTAGATGGTATTTGGAGAACATTTACCCAGAATCTCCCATGCCGCTAGATTATTACTACTTGGGTGATGTACAAAATGTTGACACACAAACTTGTTTGGATACTATGGGTAGGAGAACGGGTGAAAATGTTGGAATTAGTTATTGCCATGGATTGGGTGGCAATCAGGTCAGTGATTAAATATTCTAGATTTATTTAGAATAAAATTTTAATGAAACGAATAAAATTAATTTTTTAATTTAATCTGTCTTGTCGAACAGGTGTTTGCTTATACCAAACGGCAGCAAATTATGTCTGATGATATGTGCCTTGATGCAGCTAGTCCCCAAGGTCCTGTCAAAATAGTAAGGTGTCATGGTATGGGTGGAAATCAAGCATGGGTTTATAACGAAGAGGTATAATACAATTAATTTCTACATCGTTTTTAAAGTAGTGGTATATTTTAATAAAACATATATTATTTATAGACGAAGATGATCAAGCATACTAACACAGGACACTGTTTGTCGAAACCTCGTACGAACGACGCAATGCAACCTGTATTAGCACCCTGTGATTTGCATAACATCGGTCAAAAATGGATTATGCGTAGTAAATTCAAATGGCAAGCCAGCTAATACGAGGTGTTCCTAAGTGCAACATCTTTATGTAATACTTGTTGATCTATTTAATGCTACATTGAAGGACTGATAGTCAAGAGACTTCCATAAATGCGAATGACAAAGGAGGAAGTTAATATTATGCTCCATAAAAACAGTCCAGTATCACGTATCGTCGATCCATTGAACGTCGACGAGGGGTTGATAGTGAGCGTAAACGAGAAATCGATTATACCTTGAAACTGAGAGATTAAAGTTAATGCTTTTTAGTTACATAGGATTTATTTACTGTTACTAGCAGTATCGTGTATTTACTGCCATTTTTCATGGTATGCCTTGATTGATAATGCACAAGAGTGTTGAAACGAAAGAAAACCTATTTCCAGCTGAGTGTGGATGTACACAAGTGATACGAAGAGACACGTATGTGAACATTCTTTTTTTTCTAGTAAACAGTAGAGAGGAAAGCATATCAGACCACTGTTATAAATAAATAATTGTTAATACAAAAAAAAAAAAGAGAGAAACATATTTGATAATATGGGATGAGTGCAATGCCGGATGACTGGAAGATATATCAGTGCGCTGAAACACGGATATATGTTGATGGCATAAATGATCACGCTACTACAGAGAGTGAATGTTGTGTGGTGCAAGTGAAAATTATTGTGACACTACTGATTACGATTTAGAACTTGTACTGTATAATTTTCTAGCAATTAGGGAAGAGCACTGGATCTTTTTATACTGATATTTCTAACAGTTCCTTGTTGCATCTCGTTCGTATAATTTAGTTGTTATTTTCTTTTTATTCGTTTAAAACTATAAATGTATTTATACCTGAATTCGCCATAGCAATATGAGATTAACAAGATATCGTTTAAGAATATGAAAAACTATCGACTGTTATTCACTGTACTGTTATACTTTAAATACTTTCTTAAATTCAAGACAGAATGTCTTCCGTATTTTCTTAACGAAAAAAAAAAAAAAAAGGCTAAATATTTTTACGATCTTCCTAACACCTTGCATAGTTATAATTCTTCATAGATTCCGAATCTTTTTACCTTCTACATACTAGAAACCTACCGAAAATTTGGAGTGCAATATTCTTGTTGAATAAGACACGATGGAAACGATTTCCTGTAACTAATGTAAACTTGTTGTTATTAGACTCTGGCGCCCTTCCCTTGCATTACTATAAACTAAGGTTAAACATTTTTCATACCCTAAAAAGAAAAAGAAAAAAAAAATGAAAGAAGATAGTCAACAAAGTAAAACATTGTTTTTTTGAAAATGTTGACTGATAGTTAATTAAATTCGAAGCTGAGGAAAAAATTAACTGATTCTGTAACCTTCAATGAGACATTAAACTACATTTATAATATTTAAAATATATATGACACTAAAATTTCAATTTAGGACAACTTTAATGTCAAGGAATATATTCAATCTTACGTTACACGAAAGAATGGTGATGGTGCAACAAATTATCGTTTACAGCTTAATTATATATTTAATTATTCACGCAAGACGATAGTATTTATTTTTGTACAGGACTTGATTTTTTATTAAATCAACATATTATTTGAACATGCGTTTGATTACGGGATGTATTAGCAGAATTTGTAGATATTGTGTTAGTCGTTTAAAATGATAAAATCTACTTAAATTCAAGTACGCAAAATATAAAGAAAAAAAATAAAATCAATAATAATTTGTAAACAAATTTTTAATTTCATAAATTATCCATTGCATCGTGAATTTATACGTATTATTTTATCATTTTTATTTGAGTTCATCTTAGGCTAATATTTAGAATTATTTATAAAAATTATATTATTAACGAAAATAATTGTAAGAATTACATTGGAACATTAAAGATTACTTATTGGCACAGAAATATAAATTGATAAAATTTATTTTAAAAAATTTTGTAATTCTCTCAAAATTTTATGTTACATCGAAATAAAAGAAAAAAAAAAAGAAAGGACTACTTTTCCCATTATTTATAATAGCGGAAAACATTGAAATGAACATGCTTTCAAAGACAATAAAATAATCTATGTATGTTCCATTAAGTTTAAATAATATATATGTATAACATCCAATCTCAGTGATTAGTACATTAATATATTTTCTAAAAAAAAATTCCGTACTCTTTTAAGCATTAGTTAGCTTAGTTAATTTAATCCAGATAATATGTATTCATGTTTTGCAAGAAATTTTTATCAAATAAACAGAAAAGGAAGATTTATAAAAATTAAAAAAATTATGTATCTATAGTGAAGTTTAATATACATGATTAGAAACGAGAGAATGTGAATGTAAATAGATATATCATAGTTTTGATGTGCCTCCAAAGGAATTTCTAAATATTCTTTTTATCGTAAACAACAATAAGATCCTACCTTACACTATTAAATACTGCTTAAAACAAATTAAGTCTGATGTATCGTACATTGAATTGTCACGAACCTATTAAATCTACCGAAGATTAATCTTTGTTTTAATATTGCTCCTTTACCAGAGTAATTCTTAAACGATTCCAATTTTTTTAAAACTCTAATTCGCAAACATAGATATCTTACAATTAAATAATACTAGAACAAAGGGTTTAAATAAACTGGACAATCTATTTTTATGATATAGTTATTATATTTATTTACTGTTCTTTAACTTCACGTAATCTCCTAACTGCGGACCTAACAGACGCGGCAGCAGTTGTCGAATATACCCATGCGCCCCCAGCGACCGTCCTTTTGCAACGTTTACAGGACCAGATACCCACAACGCTTCGTTTCATAGCATCCTATTACAAAATAAAATTTACGTCTAACTATTCTTATAATTCAATCCAAACATAAAGTTAAATAATTTTACAATATTCTCTGTTTAAGGTTACCCATTCGATAAGGATAAATAAAAGTATAAATATAAAGTTTGTTGCTCACCTTGCCACAGAATGTGCAAGTATATTTACTGTGCTGGGTAATTTCCATCTTCTTAACCATTTTCCTGAGGGAGGCACCATATCGGGTACCATATTTACCTGTGATTCCAACCTTCTTTGTACGTTTCGCCTAAGACAAAAACAAACATATTTTATAAATAAAATGCACTCATTCAACATTTCGTTAATTTCGTTTCGAGGATCATGATGAAATATTTAAATATCATAAGAAACACGTATCTCTTTAAACGAAATAAAAATACTTGTTTGACACGAATAGGTTAGGTCGACCCATAATGTATCATCATATAATTTCAACTTCTTCGACAAGCTTTCCGCGTAAAAGAAAAATTGAATACATCGCATTACTTAATTTTGATCTCGTAATTACTAAAAATCTGATGCGATATAAAACTTAAAAAATGACTCAAACCCATCGAACGCAAACACAACATTAGGTCGCCATTTCTACCAAAGTTATTATTTGAAGTAAATAAACGACACGATATATATTGAAACACTTCGCCGACAATCCTCTTCAACGCAGCAGACTCGATTTCATCGATATCTCTGTAAGATTCACAAAATATTTTCCAATAACAATTCTTACCATTTTGCAGAGATATAAGGTACGTTCCAAAAGAACCGGAAAAGAGAAAAGACATCTAAGGTCGGATCCTCACCGCGCGCTGCATCCACCGGAAGTCGCTAAGAATGGCGCACCTACCAAAGGCGCGAATTTAAACCGTGCATTATAGAAAATAAACGACCGCGTTCTCCCGTTTATTTCCCGAATAAACCCGACCGTACCCTCTCGCAATCGTTTCCAAGAATATAATTACCAAGAAGCATCGAAATCTGGTATGAAGATCAAATAAAAAAATACATTTTCGTTAAAACTCGAGAACACGTATGCAATCTCGGGCGAGGAAAAAATTTTCACGGACAGGTAGCCGTGCAGTTGACCTCAATAATGGACCGTTAGATTTCGATGAAGTGTACCGTCGGCGTCGGGATCGCAGTTCGATCGTGGCCGCAGGAAAAAAGGATTGGCCGTGGAGAGGTGCATGAGAACGCTCGAAAACCGGCCTGAAATGACGTAGCCAGTGGATCCCAGACCAGCCAGGCCCGTGTGTGTTAAATCAGTGTTGCTCACCGTCACCGATCTCCGGACTAATAGCCTATAGTGATTCACTGATCGCTTATCACTTGGCGGAACCGCTAATCGTGGCACACACCAAACAGAAGTGCGAGAGTGTCAATTGGTAACGAGAGCGCCGGCTAACGATGGTCGTTAAAATCTACATATCTGGTATCAGCGGCAACAAGGAAGTAAGTGCTAAAGAGCCCGTAGTCACCAAAGAATATAAAGATATTTTGTTCTAGAGCGAGATGCGAGAGAGCTGAGAGCGAATGTGTGCGTGCGTATGAAGATCCACGTATATATATATATATATATATATATATATATATATATATGTATGTATATATATGTATATGTGTGTGCGACTCGAAGAGAATGCCAGATTTACCGGGCACCTCAATTCTTATGATATTTCGCGTCAACGTTGTATCGGGTTACATCGGAAAATTTCACGGTCGAGGCGTCGATTAACAGAGACACTGTCACCGACCGGAGATCGTTATTGAACGTGACACACGACACGGTCAATCGATTGAAATGATTCGTACGCGTCAACTGGAAATGCAGTTTTCCTCCGATTGGATGCACCTCGGTTAAGGGGAAACGTATGTTCGACTCGGACTATAGGTTGGTCCCGAGCGAACGGTACGGTTTTGCGTAAAAAATCCGACTCGAAATGTATGCTTGCGACAGTGAAAACGTTGCCGAAGAGGGTGCAATGGAATCGAAAAATTATTCAAGACTGGGTAATCCGAATCTTTCGATCGAGCGTTTATGCGAGGTTTTAACGAGAATTTATTTCGTCGTGTCTCGCTGAATTTTTACTTGATTGTTTGGCTCGATCTCGCTAAGTGCTGACTCGTATGCGTTTTTTTAGCACCGTTTTCAGCACCGTTAGGTTTTGGTATTAACAGTCGGTGATAAAATCATAACGGCATATGTTATGTTCGAATCGATACATTGCTTCGAGTTGCACCGGAGCGTGAAACAGTTGAAATTCCATTATTAAGTTTAGAAATTTAGCGTCTCGTTGGCAGTGTTTTAAGTTTAAGCGGTATTTAAGCAGAGTGAGCATGTTTTATGTTTAATTGCTTTTTTTTTTTTTCTTTCCCTTTTCCAGGTGAAAAAGAGGCAACAACGGGTGTTGATGATATTAGATAGCAAAAATGTAGAGTATGAAACGATTGATATAACAGAGCCGGGGAAGGAGATGGAAAAGGAGTTCATGCAAGCTAATAGTATCGCGAGAGACAGTAAATATCCATTACCTCCACAAATATTTAACGAAGAAGAATATTGTGGGGTAACTGTCATTACATGAACTTTGACAATTGATTATTTAAAGCATAATAAATAATTTAAGAATATGTCTTGTTTTTTTTGCACGTTTTACGAAAAAAGTTTTAGAATTTTTAATAGGAAGCGTTCGAACGTCATGCTTGAACTATAAATGCTTATAATGAATCATCCTACAGGATTATGAAGATTTTGATTTGGCAAATGAAATAGATGAATTGGAAGAATTTTTGAAAGTGGAGGCTCCTGTTAGAGCAACCGAAAATGCTGCTGATTCAAATCAAAGTACAGAAATTCAAGAAAATGGAAATACCACGAGTCGAGAGGTAAATGTCCGTAGTCGAATTATGCCTGATAATTCTAAGAAAAATATTAAATGTACCCGTGTCGTTTAATTTATGTACATGTTTTTTCTTTTTTTTTTTTCAATGTTACTTGAAAATTTAATCCGTAATCATCTTAGTTATGTTTATTTGCCGGTGTTTTGTCCTTGGTACTAAATTTGTACCCTGTCCGCACTAACTACTACACGTTTATTTTAGCCTTCCACAGACAAAGATGCAGCTGCAGTGCAGGCAGAAAGGTAAGCTCTATAGACACTTTGATTGCATAATTTTGTAATCGATCATTTAAATTAGATAATCGCTATAACTGCAAATCGTATGCGAGCAGAAACATTTGCTTTTATTCCTATATAACTAACCGCTTTAAAAATAAAAAGACCAAATGTTATTAGGTAATTTAATTACTTCTATTTTTTTTTTTTGTCACCTCAGTATTGAAGAAAGGACAACCTTACCAAGTGAAAATGTACAGTCGGACGAACCAAAATCTATAGAACACGATGGTGAAACGAAAACTGAAGAAGAAACTCCAGAACAAACGGAAGAGAATGTTGAAAAAAACGAAGAAAAATCTGGCGACCAAGAGAAAGAAGAGTAGGTGTGAATAAACCCATATGATAGTGGGACATTTTATATTTCTTTGACATCCTTGGTTTTCCACCGATAAGGGTATTTTATAAAAGCTATATTTATCATACTTCTAAGGCTGAGTGAAGGTACTGCCAAGATAATATTTCTGCTTTGCAGATATTATATTGAACGAACAGTATAAGCGAAGTATAAGAGATACTTTTATAGAGATATTTTGTATTTGCAATCAAGCATGTTTTCACCATCAGATTTTTGATAGGTCTGACTAGAAGATAATGAATTTCACCTTTCTTCATATCGGTAGATGATATAAATTTTTTAATTTCTTATACTGATATTTTACATTGTTTATACTGTATTTTAACTGTTATTTTTAAACACAGCCCTAACAGTGTGCTAGGAATAATAAATTTTCAGTATTGAGAACGCTTTTTTTGCCCTGTTACTTGATAAAATTATAACGGTAAATTTTAGATAGATGTATTCTATTTTGAAATCATTTATGTTTTTGTTTCAAATTTCTAATTTCTAATTTAATTATCGTTTTATAATTATAAATTATATACTTACCATTTGTACCGAGGAATGGCTTCCATATATATATATAGAGATTTGATTCAAAATTGTCCAAGCTTAATTTATTTGGTTGTATACAAAATTTTTAAGAACATAGTTTCTCATTGTGTGATATAAATAAGTTGGGACAGTACAACACTCAGTTTTGCATAAAATGCAATTCCTACAAAAGACGACACAAAATTAGTTATAATAGGTTTTACCGATATCGTACGCACTAACGATTCTTTATGGTCAACTATATCCTAAAATAATTCTCGATATTACTTCCAAGAAAGTTAGGATTAATTTAGGACCGATTTCTTAATTCCACGTAGTATATCTGACAAAATTGCGATTCAACTTGTTACGGTTATATTTATAATCTAATTCGTATAGATATTCCAGGAGAATTAAAAACAGGAATAGAGTAACTTTAGCTATAGTTGGTTTACATTTCTCATGCTGAAAATATTTACTTACGAGATAAAATATTAGTCAAATACGAAGAATGTTGAACCCTTTTGTCAAAGGCCTATTTACGATTGTTTCTACAAAAATTTATATCGATTACAAATATTTAGTCATACTATGTTAATTATTCAAACAGCTTGACATAGTTTGTTTTACAATATACTCAATTACTGACCAGATAATAGGCGGGTATTAATCACGAACAAATTCGAGCTTTATGCGAGTGTTATGAACTGTTTTGTTACGAGGAGAAATAAGATGTAAACTGTGAGGTTCATAACGCTATATTTATGCACGAGATAATAAGCCTGACTAATTTTAATATAGCGTACCGCAGCTTTTCAATATCAAATATTTGCTATTATTAAAATCGGACTAGGAAAAAAGAAATTAAAAGGCTTTACATATAGGAATCGATATGTTCACATAGTTCTTATTACAGAATGGTGTATGATCACGAGCAATAGGTGTTGGACGTGAGCATCACAGTTAATAAATTTTAACATTATGTATTGGAAATATATATTTATGAGAACAATATTCATTATACATGATATATATAAATCATGCCAATCATTGTTACATGCATATAAAAATTTACTAATAAATATCATGATAGAAGTTTAAGAATCTGTCTAAATAATTCTGTACATACAGGTTTTTTTTTTCCATCTATGTGTAAATGTACTTTATACAAGTATTGTAAAATATTGATATTTCAGGATTTTGTTATGTACATATTACTAATATTCAAGTTTTACAGGCTTCAAGTTGAATCTACTCATTCTAGGAATGTATTTTGGTAAGTAGATTATTTTTTTTCCTTATAGAACCTTACTATCTTTTTTTCTTTACAATTAAGAAATTAATATACTTCGTAATTTTATACATAAATTTTATATACAAAGATCAACTTAACAGTATATCGTAACTATTAACAATTATGTATTTTAAATATTAATTTTTAAAAATAAATATCTATTTTTCATATTAACAATGAGTAAACGACTAGAATTAATATTGATAAATACAAAAATAGATCACTTACAGATTTAAGTAATTTTGAATATCACATTAAAAAATACATTTTCGAACGTGTAGAAGATAGATTTCGTTTGATTCAATTAACTATGTTTAAACTAAAGAAACGTTTTAAATGTCTATTATAATTACATTGAAAAATATATTAGTTGTTTTTTTTTAGCAGTTATTCTCAGGTGAAAATTGTTAGGAAGTAAAATTAAACTCGAGAAGTTACACAACGTTCGTAACACAAATTCTTCAAATATATTTTCCTTGTACATTTGTAGTCTCTCCTACGATGAAACGAGAACAGCCTGAAAACAATAATTGTCAATGTGTTTTTGATGTATTTATGTAGATTATCTGTAAGATAATTATCTACTTAAAAAAAACAAGAACAAAAAATAACACTTGAACAAATTTAAAATTTATTAAAATATAATTAAATTTCACTTTTCTTACTATTTAACAATAACAAAAAATTATTTCGGTTACAGAAAGATATTGCTTCAGTCGAAATAAAAGGATACAAATGTCATATTTACAGCACAGATTGAAAAAAAAAAAAAAGAAAAAAATATCATCTCTATTAAGTTTTATTTCAGACTGCTTGTGTTAGGTAATTAGTACTTGCTGTGAAATTTTATTCATATATTCCAATGTATACATATGATACAATACTTTCACGAATACAAATTCACTGTGAATGCAAATAGCATTATTAAATGTTGAAAATTACTCTGAAGTAACTTACAGTGCACAAGTATCGTTCGTAATAACAGACATCTGTGTACACTCAAATGACATACCATAATGCACATATGGTTCTTAAAATCATAGTTCTAGACACTGTAATGCAGCTTTTTTTTATAGGCAAGGTAAATTGTTTTTTGAAGGTATCATAGAGATTTGGGAGTTTAAACCTTGTATATTTTATATATATATATATATATAAAGAAAAAGAGAAAAGGAAAAAAAAACAGTGAGAAAATCAATACAAAAAAATATAGGAAATATTAGAATTATGTATGAATAAAACAAAAAACGTGACATGTAAAAGCTGCATAGTCAATTCTAGATACCATTCAACAATCACACAAAAAATTTGATCAATACAAATGGTAATAAGCTTGATAGACTTCCATCTTAACATTTTTTTTTTATAGTTTGCAAATTAGTAAATATTTTAGTAACATAATAATAGTGAAAACTATTTTTGCTTTTTATGTATAACTGGTCATAAAAAATTAAACGATGAATATTAGCATCTATAAGTAACATTGTCGTCATACATCATTTTAATGTATGCCCTTAAAAATTTATGTTTAATTCTATGTTGAATATTATGCTAATATTTGTACTTATTCACATACAGTTAGTATGTATTAAAACAAATATAATAAGAATCATCGATACACTCGATATCATTTTAATTAAAATGCAGTGATTAATGCGAAATGTGATGCTTCAATATAGAGCTAGATATTAAATGTACTCATATTGTTCATTATATTGTAATGATCTCTGATTACAATAAAATACACAGCTATCTCAGCACACAATACTATTTATATACAAATTGAGGAACAAGATAATGTTCAAATTTTTAATAAACTAATGTTTCAACATTCGATATTGTTTTCAACATAAGAAAACCATCCCTTAATATATACAACAATAAATGATAGTAAAGTACATTTTGCAATACTCGTTAAACCCCGTTTACAACATGCACTTACAAAAACAAAATATTTCAATAATTTTTTTATTTACTAATTATATAACTATTTGAACAAAAAATTTATCTTAAGATAATTATTTGCACCTGTAGAAGGAGTGCTAAATTATTATGCAAATTATATTTTCCAACTATTGAATAAAAATTGTGCTTATCATTCAGACAATGAAATATTTTGTAGTATTTTATATTCTTTGTTACAATTATACGAAAGTATTTGGAATCATTAAAGTAATCAATTATGTAACATTTTCAGTACTATGCCTCACACTCCAAATCAATTATATCACTTTTACAAATTTTACAAATTACCATTTATAGTAACACATAAATTAAAAATTGAAAAAATATTATTTTTCTTTTTTTCATAATATTCCAAAGAATTCTGTATGAGATTCCTTTATAATTTGACAATATTATGCTTTATCTATGAAGTCTGTAAAAATTATATCACATGTACATTTTAACTAGCGTAAATCATTGAAACAAAAAAAGATACTTCATTTTTAACTCCTTTGTTACTGTTAAAACCGTAACAATTGCTTTACAGCTATAATTTTAATAAATAGCTATATAAAATATATCTACCCACACACCTTGCGCTTTACTTAACGATCGTATTTCTATAGGAATACTTATTCCATTGAAATTTATAAGTTACCGTGTACAGAGCAAAAAATAGAAAAAAGTTGTAATTTATATATTCAGCAGAAAAGATTAATCAATCGACATAATGACTGATTTATCTTGGTTAAATAATAATAGAACATATTACTTACTGTCTTACATTAGAAGGAGAAAATCAATCTACAGAAGGTTTACATCGTCTCGTAAATACAAACATTAGATACGTGGTTTCCGAAGTATTTTTGTATACGTGAAAATAAAATATACATTTATATACAGGCGCTCATGAATCAGTTGAAAAAGAAAAAATTCCTTTTTTGTTGTTCAAAAAGTATTATTATTAATGATAAAACGCAAATTAAAAAGCATATATTAAAAGCATTTCTAAAGCGCAATAGCCTTTAAAATATATATTTATGCAAAACAATGAATTTGTAAAACAAAGATAAATGCTTTTACGAAATTTTAAATTATCGCTAAAAATAATATTGCCAAAGTTATAAAAAAAACTTGTGATGTTTTTATAAGAACAATTTACTGTATATCGTGTTTGTACTATATCGTTTGTGCTTAAGTGCACTAATAAGGTTTTACGTATATGTAATTTAAACATAATAGAAGTATCAATACTGTAACGAGACTACGTAACTGCCCTTACTAAATTCATTTAGTATTTAAACATAAATAAATTAATGAAATATTATGCAAGATTATGCTTGTTTACTATGTGCAACTAATTATAATTGCATGCAGTTTTTTCAATACTAAAAACTATGCATTAAGTAAAACATGTTCAATAAGAGATACTAAGCCATAATGATAAATTATGAATGATGGAATTACATAACTAATCACAGTGTTTAAGTTCAATGTTTAAATTATTTTTCGTACAGTAAATGAAATAAGGTACAAAAATTAGCAATGGCAATACTATAAACAGGACGTTACTATTTGTTTTCCTGTAGTATTAAAATCAATAAATCGTATTATGCTCTGTGATTATACTGTAAACAAATATGTCACCTTCTGTGACTGATTTTCTATTGCTCTATTTATCTATTGTAAATACTATCTTATGATATAATATGCTAATAAAATTTAATTAATCCGTACCAAAGTATTTCTGTCCAAAATGATTTGGGGCAATGCTATGAATCTCCGATGTTAAAATCTTCATCTGTAAAAGGGAATTCAAATTCATTCAAAAAACTGGGATTCATTTGAAATCTTTAAATACACTTTAAACTAAAAGTTGTTAATTTCTGCTTATTACGATAATATTATGCACTCGTTTCATGCAAGAAAGCATACATACCTGGGGAAAGGCAGTGACTAGAGTCTTGGCTGCAATTGGTGTACAAAATAAGTTTGACAAAATGATATTCTCTTCAAGCACATTATGTTCTTTTAGGACAGCAATTGCTTTTATCACAGTATTCCCAGTACCTTTCATTTAAAATAAACCATCAATCTCACAATATAAAAGCGCACAGAAGCATAAATTAGATGCATAATTTAAAATCGTTGCACTCACTCATTATTGGATACATCAACAAAACTTTTCTCTGAGATATATCGTCTGGAAATTTTGCATAAACTACTTTGGCCTCGTGCGTGTCTACATCACTTTCAACTAATATTTTCCCAATTCTTATGCTACGACAACAGTCTCTTAAACCCTGAGAATAAAAAAAAAAAGAAAAGCAATGTAACTAATACGATACGAATTTCAGTAAACAATAAAATTTTCATCATACCTGTTCCATGGCTTCTCCGCTTCTTACTATGGAGACTCCACAATTTCCTTTTTGATACTTCAAACCATTGTATTTGGCACCGGTTGGTGTGGTTATCACACATTTGGAAAAAGGTAATTGATTCAAACTTTCTTCTATTACTAGCCTTATCTAAAAAAAAAACATTTTTGATTCGTATAAAAATATCGACTCGGTACAATATAATTTATCCTTAACAAATTTCGCACCGTGTGCACCCAACAATAAGTACAGAGGAAGCGAATCAGAATTTCGAGTAAACTTAATTATAGAACTAATGTCACTTCTTCGATTCTCGAAAAATATAAACGAAGACTTCTTTAAATACAGTTAGCTATACTATTTTGGCAAAGATACGAAAATAGGAAGCACGGTGTAAAAGAATAGCCACGGCTGACGATGCATTTCATCAGCGGATCGGGAGACGAAGATCATCAAATTTTTATCCTTTATTAAACATACGTTTCCTTCGCAGAGTATGTATCTTTAATCGCGAGTGTTTCGAACGAATGAGAATTGCTTCGAAAACACGAAACACGTGACAATGCGTCAAAGGGTATTAAATAAAATGACGAAGAAAAAAAAAGAAAGAAAAGAAAAAAACAACTCACCAAGCGATCAGCGTAAAACTTAAAATCGCTCCTCGTGGTATTTCTGTAAACGGAAATGATTAGCGTTCATTAATCGGAAACAAACGGCACGATGTACCGGCATCGTGCCGGCATCTTAAGGCTAAAAAAAAAAAAAGAGAAAAAAAATTACTTGTACACATCGAGTCGAATTGAGTATCCTGTTGATTTACTTACTTGTCTCTCAGTATAGTCTGCAATTCTTTCACTTGATTATTACATGGAAGGATCTTCAGGTTTGATCCGTAAACGTCAGTTATATCGTTACTCTCGCTTAATTTTTTCGGAACCGACGTTACCTCCGTGCTACCCATGTCTGATTTCTTACACGCATGCACTAGTTTTCTCGACGATGATCAAATATACAGAAATCAGCAGACACGACTGCCATTAACGTGTTAACTACTAGAGATTTCATTTTACGGAAGAATAATGCTAGTGAGAAAAATGACCCGTAACTTCGGTAAAACAAAGTTGTTCCCATAGGTATCGATAGTGAAAATAACTTCGGGTTGTTTGAATTTTTTGTCACCCTCGGATCTCAGCGTCGGTTGGAAAATATTTTATACATATTTTTTTCCGTCCCTATTTCATTCATTCAGCATCATCTTTGCAGTTTTTCTTTTTAACAATGTATTAATAGAAAGATTGATGTACAATCTAAATCTTGATTGGGTACAGTATGCACCAGTCTAGTTTTAGAGACACTTTTTAGTGGAAATTGACTTCACGGTGTCTCTAGATAGAGCGCCGAATTCGTCAATATTTAAGTAGCCGAAAAAGTTTTGCACGAGTAACAAAGAGCGCTGGTGATTTGATACGATTATCTAGAATAAGAATGTCTCACCCTTACGGGTCATTTTCAGCACGAGGGATGCATCCGAGGCGTAAATATGGTAAATTGTTATTTAAAAATTACAACCATGTAATTATATCTGCGCGGTTGCTTTATAGGTTTTAGAATAATATTTTCTACGTTGTACAATTTAATTTTAATTTTACAAATCGATACGTACCATTTGATAATTTAATATATTTAATCATTGTTCTTAAGTTCCATGAGAATCTTACAATTATTTAGGTTAGATATTTTAATTTGATGCTGATCAAGTATTACGGTTAAGAATGATAGTTTTGTACAATTCTTGTTAGAGGTACTTCCTATATCTCATGTTACGATTGATATTTAGGAGACAGAGGCGAAAGTTCCCAATCCGGAGATTCGAAGTTCGAACGTGGCGGAGGACAAGGATGTCCACCTTGGCTGAGAGGCAAAGAAATAGGGTTCTATTACAGAGACAAAGCTAGAGCCAAGGCTAAGCAAAAGGAATCTAAAGTTATTAAATTGTCTTCGAGCGTTCAAGAAAAAATTGAAAGCGTGCTAGAGAATTCTAAAGGGTATTATGATAAATTATACAAAAATGTGTATGCTGAAGATACGTACAGCACATTGGAGAACAAATACGTACACATTCATGACTCTCAGTTTAAGAGAAAGTTCATGAACATAGTATCTGGTAATATACAAGAAAACCTGGCCAGAGCTTTGCTGGTTAAATCAAAATTAGAACATGATCCTGAATTAGATGTTAAATTGTTAAACGAGTATAAGGCAAAAGAGTCTTTGCAGGAGTATAAGAATATGATGAAATTCAGATTAAAGTTGCCATTGTATCAGAAAAGAGAAGAGATATTGAAATTAATTAGAGAAAATCAAGTTGTTGTAATAAGCGGAGAGACTGGTAAGTTTTGTTTATCGATGGATTTATATAAATAATATAGGTAATTTTATACGGTGTAAGATTAGATATATGTACTATTATACAGATGTATTTTAGGTTGTGGAAAAACAACACAGGTTGCCCAGTTCATATTGGACGATCAAATAGAGCAAGGCAATGGTAGTGTAACAAGAATTGCTTGTACTCAACCTAGGAGGATACCCGCTATATCTGTTGCCGAGAGAGTTGCCGCAGAGAGAGCAGAAAGGCTTGGTAAATCTGTTGGTTTCCAAATTCGGCTTGAAAAGTATGTTACATTTGTTTTGTTTTAATTTACTTGATAGATGAAATATTACATTTCTTCTTTTCATGAATAGAGTATTACCAAGAGACAGAGGTAGTATAGTATTTTGTACTACCGGGATATTGCTGCAATTTTTACAAGGCGATCCAGCTTTAAAAGAATATTCTCATATTATATTGGACGAAATTCACGAAAGGTCTACAGAAAGTGACTTTATTCTTGCTCTGTTGAAACTAATTATTCCTAAAGTATGTTTGATTTCATTGGAAATAAATTTGTCCGTTAAAGTTTCTTGTGTAAAAAAGAAAAATTTATTTTTTAGAGACCCGATTTGAAAGTTCTTTTAATGAGCGCAACACTTAATTCGGAAAGATTTTCGGAATATTATGATGGTTGTCCAATGATTCATATTCCGGGTTTTACTTACCCGGTGGAAGAATTTTATTTAGAAGATGTTTTAATGTTCACGAAGTAAGTTTATTCGTTAAAAACAACATAGGAGATGAATTGCTGTATAATTTGAATTACAGATTTCAATTCCCTCCGGCACCTGCGTTACCTCAAAATTATAAAAAACATACCAAAAAGTATAAACAAGTACAACAAGTAAGAAATGAACTTCATAATGTAATAGATCCTTACGTGCGGCAACTTAAATCCCAGGCAAGTATTACTATTATATTATTATATGTATTATATTTATTTTTTTTTAATTATTTTTTTTAACTTATTGTGTTACAGAAAAAATATCCAAAACAAGTAATCGAACAATTACGGAATCCGTATAGTGAAATGATGTCCATCGAGCTTATAGAAGAATTAATTAGGTATATCTGTAGAGCAAAAGATCCTGGAGCTATTTTAGTTTTCCTTCCTGGTATGATGGATATAATAAAGCTGCATAGAATAATGCTGGACAATGGACGCTATCCACAAAGTAGGTTCATTTAATGATACATTATATACAATATTTTATTTCGTTATAATTTTATAGTTTAAAAAAAATTCTTTTACGCGCAGGTCAATATGTTATTTATCCTCTTCATTCTCGTATGCCAACTATCGACCAAAAACTCATATTTAAGGAACCACCCGATGGAGTTCGGAAAATAATAATTGCAACTTCTATAGCTGAAACTTCTATAACCATTGAAGATGTAGTATACGTTGTTGATTGCGGAAAAATTAAGTTTAGTAAATTTGATATCCAAAAAAATATTCAAACTTTAGAACCCGAATGGGTTTCGGTAGCTAATTCTAAACAACGAAGAGGTAGAGCGGGCAGGTAAGACATTTGAATAAAATTCTGAACAAGAAAATCGATTTATTTACCATTTAAGATATTTATTTATTTTTTAGAGTGAAACCTGGTTTCTGTTATCATTTGTACTCGAAAGCTAGAGAAATGACGTTTGATCAATATCCAGTACCTGAGATGCTAAGGACACGTTTAGAGGAAGTTATCTTACAAATAAAAATTTTACAATTAGGAAAAGCTAGAACTTTTCTAGCCAGTGTCATGGATGCCCCAGATTTGAAAGCTATAGACCTATCTTTAGATTTACTCAGAACTCTTAACGCATTAGACGATGAGGAACACTTGACTCCTTTAGGGTATCATTTAGCACAATTGCCACTAGATCCACGAACAGGTAACGTTCTTATCTGTTAAATGTAATTTTGCATAATTTTTTATCGATACTTTTTTTTACACTAAATATATTATTTTTTATTATTATTAGGAAAAATGATCATATGGGCAGCACTGTTTTCGTGCGTAGAACCAGTGTTTGCAATCGCAGCGAGTCTCAATTTTAAAAATGCGTTCTACTGTCCTTTGGGAAAAGAGTATCAAGCGAAGAAAAAAAAACTCGAACTTAATATGAATCAGTTTAGCGATCATATCGTGTTATCTGAGGCATTAACGAGATTTGAGATTGCCTACAAAGGGGGATATGCATGGTCCTTTTGTAGAGAATATTTTCTCTCTTTTAATACGCTTAAACTTCTTTCAGAAATGAAATCCCAATTTGCCCAGCATTTGTGTGAAATGAAATTTTTGAATACAGAAAATCCAAGCGACGACAATGCTAACAAGAATTCCAAAAACACGACGCTGGTGAAAGCAATAGTGTGCGCTGGATTGTATCCTAATGTTGCTATTATAAGGTATGTGCAAATAAAAAAATATATATATATGTGTGTATATAAATACGCGACAACTTTTTTTAATTTGCATTTTTTTTTAGGAAAGTTACAAAAACCGGCACACTTGGGTGGACACCTGAAGACGGAAGCGTTGCTATACATCCGTCAAGCGTAAACGATAGCATTAAAGAGTTTCCTAGTCCATTTATTACATATTTTACAAAGCAACGATCGACAGCAATATATTTACACGACACTACGTGCGTTACTGCACCGATTTTATTATTTGCTGCTCCGAATATGTCTATAAGTACGTGATTTCTGTTCCTTGCGTAATTTATACTTGATTAGCATATGTTAATACTTAAAATGTTTTCAGGAAAGGAAAACCGAAATTACGTTATCAGCTTAGCACGTACTCAAAGCTTTGTCTGCGATTTGTGGAGCGCACAACTTATTCAGGTACGAGAATAATAATATCTACAATGCAAAGTTTTATACTTAAAGAATTTGTGAGTTTATTTGTCTCTCTTTACAGAAACTGCAAGAACAATTTAATAATATGTTAGAGTATAAAATAACACATCCAGGAACAGTATCCTGGAATAGCTTCGAAGGTGATCTACTAAAGTAAGTTTTATGAGTGAATATTTTTTTTTTTTTCTTACTTTTTAAGCCTGTTTAAGCGGCACTAATGTTATTTGTTGATCATAGTGCAATTATAGATCTAGTTTGCCAAAAAGATGAGGAAATGGGATTTTCTGATTTTGATATCCAAACATGTGAAGATAATATGTACAATAATGATTGAATATAATTGAATACATTTTAATAAATCATGTAATTACTCCGATCACTTGCTTCGAAGCGTATATCGAAATAGCTCGAACAATTTGGGTTTTTAACGTCCTTTTTAATAATTTAAATTAAACAAATCTACGAGATTATTAAATAAAATAATTCATCAACTACAGTTTTATTATAACTACGATAGATAAAAATATACCAGGTTTGTAATATATTTAGAAAATAAAATTTTGAAGATAAAACCGAAAAACATGGACCTTTCGAATTTAATTTTTTTAAAATCATTCGAATCCTGTTACACGGCTGTAACTCATTTGAGACACCACTGTCCGTTTTGAATACAGACAGTGTGTCCAATATTTATAGAACATTACTCATTTTATGGTATAAGTGAGTAATGGCATCACTGATGCGCTGTTGTATTAATATGTAAATCGTAGACTTCCGAAGGTTAGTGATCCGCGGAGGAAATGCGGTAATCGATACTCCAGACACGGTGTGCATTTTTTTTTTTTTTTTTTTACGCGAGCAAAATTCATCACCCATCGCTCTCAAACATTTTTTTCATCCGTACCAAATTCGAAATGTAACGAAAGAAAAAACAAAGGAACAACAACGTCCGTACGAAGTCGTATCGACAATTTCAACGCGAGCGCATCCCCTCATCGAACAAGTTTTCATTACCGATCGCAGGGCATGATATCGGTTCGATAAAACATATCGAGCAAAAGCAGGAAGCTTGGACAACGAAAGATCCCGAATTTCGAGAACGCGTCTCTCTCGCCCATTCTAGTCGCGCGTTCGCGCATCGCGAGTAAAAATGAGCCTGGGCTCTGGCACGAGCTGATAGCCACCGCGGAGAGAAGCAAATAGGGGGAAGAGAAAGAGAACGAGCGAGAAAGAGGGAGGGTCGTTCTGGCAATACACAAGCGAGGCACGTAGCGTCCGATTCAGTCTGCATCCGACCGCCGCGAGTGTCGCGTCGCGAAGCTGTGGTCGAACTTCGGGGGGGACACGAGACCCCGGTACGAGTCAGAGCCGTCCGTGCGAGTGCGCGTGATACAACACAGCGGTCCCTTATCCCGTGTCTGAGCGTGCACCCCTTATTCATTCGTATTCGCCTTTCTTCCCTCGAGTCGTGGATCGCGATACGAGAGAGGAAAAACTGGTGAAAAATCTCCAGTAGCGCGCGTTGGTGTTGGTAAAAGGGAGAGAAAGAGAGAGAGAGCGGGTCACTGAACGACCGTAGGAAGGTAGAAAGAGGGACAGAGAGAAAAATAAACGAAGGACAGAGAAGGATTTTCGTCGCGCGTATACATACGTATATACACGTGCGAAAGCGAGGAGAAACGTGAACACGCGCGTGCGCACCCGCGTATCACGCATACACGTACACGAAAAGATAGAGAGAGAGAGAGAGAGGAGAGAGATAGGAGAGAGAAAGAGAGACAACGACGACACGGTGCAGGAAGAGGCAAGAGAGCCAGTGACACCGGGAGGGTCGGGTGTTCCTCGTGCAAAACCGCCACCGGAATATATGTCGTGAGTGTGCGGCCGAAGATCCGCGGATAGAGGCCGGCCGATAGTGCGTGCAGGGCTTTAAGGAGGGAAAAAAAGGCAAAGACTCCGGGTGAAAAGCAATGCGGGTTCATTGACTGCGTGCCGNACAGAGAGAAAAATAAACGAAGGACAGAGAAGGATTTTCGTCGCGCGTATACATACGTATATACACGTGCGAAAGCGAGGAGAAACGTGAACACGCGCGTGCGCACCCGCGTATCACGCATACACGTACACGAAAAGATAGAGAGAGAGAGAGAGAGAGAGAGAGAGAGAGGAGAGAGAAAGAGAGACAACGACGACACGGTGCAGGAAGAGGCAAGAGAGCCAGTGACACCGGGAGGGTCGGGTGTTCCTCGTGCAAAACCGCCACCGGAATATATGTCGTGAGTGTGCGGCCGAAGATCCGCGGATAGAGGCCGGCCGATAGTGCGTGCAGGGCTTTAAGGAGGGAAAAAAAGGCAAAGACTCCGGGTGAAAAGCAATGCGGGTTCATTGACTGCGTGCCGCGCAATGGCCGCATGTTCGTGGCCGATGCACAGTGCATGTGTGACAGGAGCTACGAGGAGGACGACGCCGAGGACGACGAGGCCGAAGATACCGGCTACGGCCAACATCGAACTCGAGACCTACTGAAGTTCTCCCCGGGTTCCTGCGCGATCGAGGACGTACCTCGATCAGAGCTGCGATAACAAACGAGGAACACTGGAATCTTTCGTGCTTTTTACGTGAGTAGTTCTCGACTTTATAACACTGCCTTCTAAAACTGCATTTCATTCCTTTTTTCTTCTTTTTCTTTCTTTTTTTTCTTTTTTTTTTATTATACATCATTCTCTCGCTCCAAAACCCGTAAAGTCGAAGGACTAATCTCCCGCTGATGCTCGAATCTAGATAGACACATTCGAATCCCGATGAGATGAGATCTTTCGAGTTGCCGAATATCTTCGATTCGCGATAATCGAGTTTCTCGAGAATATGTACAATCATTACGCTTAACGCGCCACTTTAAGTATCTTCGTTCGCAAAATGTGGTGCATTATGGCAGTAGGTATAAGATCGACCCAATTTTACCATTGCTTTTACGGTGTTGGATAATTTTCATTTTCCCCCTACTCGTCGGCCAAGTACCCGTTTTAAATGTGAGTTTCAAACGAAGTGAAACGAGAGTTTCAAGGGCGTAGGGTCATTCACTGCGACCGGTGTTTTCTCGTTCAAAGGTTGTTCGTACGTCAATGCCCTATTGTAGGAAAATGTCTTGATCGTGATCGGGCGAGCGTTGAGATTTTTTTTCTCAAGTATCTCTTCAACGTTTTCGGTTTCTCGTTTCTTTCTACATTTTCTTACGCGAAACGTTTAATCCTTCTAACCGTTCGGTGTGTTATCAGAAGCGAAACTACGATCTGTTGTGAAAATTCTTTTTCCCAAGCAGAGTCTTGTGCACAACGACCGGAGAGTTGTGTCGGGTTGCGAGCCTTCTATGAAATTCTGTTATGACATTTAAGAGCTATGTTGGAAACGTAAACAAATGTTCGTACCGTTCGCGAAAATATTGTCGCGCAGCGAAGGATTTTGCGCAAGATTCAACGAAGACGGATATTTTCTCATTAAAAATTAATTCCTTCACGCTCGAGGACGAACAACCGAAGGAAGCGTACGTCATTCTTGCAATGACCTTATCACCAATACGCCGACCTTAACTACCATAGGTATTGCAAATATCATGTTTTCGTAATAATACTCGATTAAGTGGTTTTCGCGGCCTGGTCGAGCTTCCTCCCCTAAAAAATATTTTCCGCGGTCTTAACGCATTGAGGACGGGTGACGAGATTTCTCGTGTTTTGTATTTCAGATCTTGGAGAGGTGAGAATAGGAAACGACGATACATGAAAGGTTGCTTTTAAGAAGTTACTCGTTCGGTTGAAATTTTAAATTAAGAGCTATGTTCGGAATACAATTTATTCTCGAAAGTATGTAACCAAGAATCTATTCGATCGTAACTTTATTCCCTGGTAAGTTTTACAGAAACAAGGTCCCCGTCGTCAATGTGTTAAAATTGATAAAAAAAAAGAAAGTGAAATAATAGGAGTCAATTTTTTGGGGGAGGAAAAAAATGTAACGGTTAAATTTCTTTTTTATACTCGACACCATAAGTTTGTTTTACCGCATTGTTCGTTAAGTTCAGGAACCTTTCTAATTTCGTATCTAATCAATGAATGGTAGACTTTGCTACTAGTCGACGACACCTTATCTTTACGCTCGTACTTTCTATAATCACGCTTCGTTTCTAAAAATTCGAATAAACTATTTAAAGCAGAAATAATTTGACGGAAAAAAAAACTGGAGCATAGATCATCTAAATATAGAAGTAGAAACTCTCTTTTTTTCGTTGTAATGATTCGTTGGTGCGAGCGCGAGATGCTTTTCGCTGTCGATGTTTGCGGAGTCGATAGTATCGGTGTCAATGACGAACAGAAGGGTCCATGTTGATCCAGAGGATTATGTATTTTTTTTTTTTTTTTTGGTAATGATTATTTCAATTAAGCGTACGTTTGATTTTCGATGCTCGAAAACACCGATTAAGCCGGACGGTTATAGCGTTGAAAGGAACAACTTCGGTTTGGAACAAATCCAACCGGTTGACTTGTGTATTCTAATCAAGTAAATCAGGATAAGTACGTGTTTTTGCCCCGCTCACGCGTCCGATTCCGTGGTAATTAGCCGGCGTGGAGACGGAAAAATGAAGTTACACCATGCTGGCCGCTCTGTCAAACGACCATTTGCATTGTTTATGTTTCCTTTTGTTCGTGCCAAATTAGTTTTTCTCCGTGCATTGCCATTCGCCTATTCTTATCTCGTCGGTGCGCGCGCACGCGTTCTTTCTCTTTCTGCCGCTCTGTTCGTAAGGTTAATTACATCGTAATTAGTTTATTCGTGGGATTCGGTGCGAATGTTCGCGTAATATTGCCGAGAGCAAACGGAGAAAATTTTTTTTTAATCAATTTACGTCGTTCGAAGTAAACAGGCGTGGTCGTAATTTTTGGACGGCTTGGAAAAGCAATATTCTTTTGCAAAGCTTTATTTTTTATACATTCTTGGTGCGTTTATTATGAAATTTATTTTTTTTCAGCGAAATATGGGATCTTTTGAATTATCGTTTGCGATCGACGAAATTTTTTAATGCATCGTTTTAAAATCTCCGACGCGAATCGATTAATCGTCGAATTGGTAACGATAATCGAAACTCGAAGTCGTAATCTCGCTCGTAGTTATCGACCAGTCGTGTTCATTGATCTCGCCGTTTAGCGGATCGAGATCGTTGCACCCGTGACATGGAACGTACTACTCGCGATGAGATAATTGTTCTTAATCATCGCGAACATTCTCATTGATAGTACGCGTCACTAAATATATCTTTAGCTTTATTAAAAATTCCAACCGATACCGTTCTATTTCCTCTTCGTTCCTGGCCGAAACAACACCGAACTGGTTCACGCGTCAAAACCTTTGCCAACGCACGAGTCACTGGTTCGATATAAAAAATTCGAATATACCGCCCACGATACGTTAAACGGGGCATCAGCGCCATACGAAAGCGATAAAAAAGAGAAACGATCGTGCTGGAACCGGGCAAATTCGCTTTGCCTATTTTTCGATATTGTATTTTCGATCGATGTTCGCGGCCGAATCAGAGGCCGTTCCTTTCGTATCGACGCCATAACCTTTCTTAATGTTGTTGATTTCGATCAGCGCCACTGGTAGGCGCGTTAAAGGAACCGAGCAACGGTCACGTGACCGTAGCTTAAGGACGTTGGACCAACCCGAAGAAAAATCGAATCCGAATCGAATCATGAAAATTCTTTTAAAAAATCAATTTTCTGTATAATCGTTATCGGAATCGAGATGTCCGTGTTACAGTTGCATCGTCGCCAGTGTCGCGTTCGAACGTTGACGATCTTGAGGCGTCGAAATCGTGGAACGGAAATGAAAACGTCGATCGACGATCGTCGCGGTGGTTCCGACGCGCGAGGCCGTGAAATTAAACCGGTGCCGGGGCTGTGATCGCGTCTCAGAGTCCCAAGACTCGCCTCGACTAATTAAGAACGCCTGTCAAAATCATCCCTGGCCAAAGCCGGAGGATGCGGAGAGAGCGGAGGATGTCCACGATACACGAGGCGTCTCTCGTATGCGCGCCACTCATCCGTGACTAATGCTCAACAGTTGGCGGGTGAAAATTGGCGCGATGTAAATATGGGACGAGTTCTGATGCGCGCGGCGTATATCCGCTCGATTTACCTCGTCAGCTTCAAACGCGACGCACTGTACGGACCCGTTAGCCCCCACCTTGTTCGTCTTTGCTCTCGATCGCGCGCGGACTCTGCGACTTTAAACGACTGACAAATCTCGTCGATAAATAACCGACGATCCACGGTGTAATGGCGGCGATTCGGATTATGCGAAGAATTCGGAAGTCGATCGACGCGAACATTCAGAGGCGGTGGGTCGGTGTGCGTTGTTGGGCAAAAATAGGTGACCCATATATGTGACGTATGCAAGTACATATGTATTTCTGTTTCGTAAAATCGTAGCGGATTTTTTAAATGCTTCTTTGTCGTCGGGCTTCGGAAGCTGTAAACGTCTCGCAGCGAAGAACGTCGGCAGCGCTTTTTATTTACGTTCCGCGAGGCTTGTTTGGAATATCTTCGGGCTACAATAGGGCGCTTCGACGCACGGTTTTTCGTGTTTCAATTCGGCGGTGCGAGATGAATCACGCTTTTAGGAACGATAACGCGCACGTTACACGAATCGACGAGATCTCGTTATAGTAACTTTTTTTTTACACTAGAACTATCGGCGGTTGAGGTACAGTTGTTTCGGAAGAAATCAAAATGGTAGGTGTACGAAAAAGTACGTAACGCGAGGGAGATAAAATTTTATATTCTTAATCAAAAATCGTGGAAGATGCTCGAAAATGTACCATTAAAAATTTATAGAATTTTCATGAGACGTTGGGAACCGTTCGTTTGACCGTTTCGGTGGGTTTAGTGTTGATACCATAAATTTTCGACGATTTTAAAATCGAGCAATCAAAAAGGTGGCGCTGCGAGCGTTTCATAGAGTCACAACGCAGCATACCCTTCGAAAAGATCCTCCATCTTTGCAAATAAACACAACCGATGCTTCAATTTAAATATTCTGGAACGAAAAATGGTAATATATTGACAATTTTTTAAACGGTTTAAAATATAAAAAACAATTCACGAAAGCAAGGAAATAACCTGTGTTATGCGTTTCTCGGGACAGGGAACAGCCGACGAAAAGAGAAGAAGAGGAAAAACAGCAACCAAGGCGCTGCAGGTCGGGCTGAAAGTAATATTCAGTTTTTTTCGGCGCTCGTTATAGTCGTAGCGCGCGTTCGGCTCGAATGCCGCTATTTTCGCGCGAAAAGCTCGCGGTGTCCCGTTTTTACGGCGGCCTCGTCTCTGGTAACGGATTACTCGGCGGACACGATTACCTTCGGCACTGCTAATAGACGATCATGAATGAACGCGTGAACGCGAGCCGTTGTCTCGCGAGCGAAGCGTATTCGAGGCATTCGTTGCACGAACGGACTAGCGAATATCAGATATACGGGCCGGCGTTACGGACCGCTCGTAATTCTAAACTTACGGCCCGCAGGCGGCATTAAAATTGTCCCTAGAGCGGGAACTAGCTCCATCGCGAATAGACATGGCACTTGAAAATAGAGGAACTTGACATTCTTTGGTAGTTTTGCTGTTCTCAATTCTCTTCCGTCAATTTTGTTTTATTTTTAGTGGGATTGAGTACTTGTATCAGGGTGAGGGATATTTGTCAGTGTATTGGAGAATTATAGGGACTTAATTTTGAGCTTAATGCTTGTGTACCACTGTCATATTTTACTTCTTCATAAATTTTTGAATTTTGAATTTATGAATTTAAAAAAAATTCTGTATTTTTTTCTTCTCTTTTCTTTTCCTCTTTGTCAAACGGATTCAGAAAAAAGTTCCAAAATTTAATTGTATCACATGTACATGACTCTTCAAGATATTCATAATATACAGTAATATTCCAGAATATTAATAAGACTTTAACAATTTCCATAAACACTCAATTAACCAACCATTTTCTTTTCTAGACAATCGGACATTGATCTCCAAAGGACTATCCCAAGAAGCTTTTCGTTTCCGTGTGCAAGTACACTCCTAATTCACGAGGACTCGCCGAGAAACACTTGAATCAACGTTTTCACACAAATCTTCGCGAACTTTCATCATTGATCGTCTCTTAAAATCCAAATCCGACGATTCTACCAAAGACAGAGAGAACTCTGACAAGAACACCAACTCTTGTTCTCAACTTATCAAGTTATCTTAAACAAAAAAAAGAAACTAAACTCACCACGAACTCTGCTTCGAGCATCGAACACCGACGTTGAACCGATTAATCTGCTTCATTATCGATTTTATCCGGACTTAATGCTCGCGACCAGGTGTCTGGACAGAAAATCGGAACGGAGTCGCGGGAATATCTGGCGAAAATGTTCGTTTGCTGACGAGAGGCAGCAGCGACAAGCAGATCGTTGTGAATCGTTGGAGATCGCGTCGGACGTGTTGAGGTGGCGGGACTTGGGTGAGGACACTCCGTCGCGTTTGACGTCGTCGTCGTGGTGCGTTGTTCAGCCCGTGGTTCGGCAGTGAGAGAAAGATAAGAGAGAGAGGCGGGCAGCTATAACCGGCAACCACACGGTGGACATGATTATTTCAAAGGATCTGTTCCTCTTTGGCGACCAAGATTACCTGCGCCTTCCCAGCAACGAGAAGCGCCAGCAACGGGCAATGGGCCGACCGATCATCAATGCTCCCAGGTAAGTGGTGTTAATGTTCCTTTCTCGATGCTTCCAAAGCCTTTATTTTCTTTTAAGGAAAAGAACTGTTTCGCTGATGATAGTGTGGAGATGCTTGCCGAGCAATTTGTTAGAAATAATTGGAGAATTGTTCTCGTTGAATTGATTTTTATTTTTCTCAGGACTGTTTGATATTAACTATGATAGAGTATGCTGCGGTTATTACGATGGAAATTTTTGTGATTTCGAGCATTATAGAGGAAATACGAATTAAATTTGGTAAAAAAACAGGATTTAACCATTTTTTTTGGCTTCGATATCGTATTTGAAATTAATAATCATTAAAATTATATAAAAAAATTATATAACATTTAACTTTCCATCTAAATATTTTAAATAATAGTACGGTAATTTAAAAATTAGAATTGATCTTAGAAATATTTTTATGCGATGTATCAATATGATTTTTTGTTCGAGTTTTGTGCGTTTTGGAAAATATTGAACAAATAATTCCAATTATTTCGAGCAGCGTATTCGAGACAGATTTTTTAAAATATAGAATAAGTATGTTATTTAGAGTGGTATGTAATTCTACGGTTCGCTGCTTTTTATCAAAAACTCGTTATTCGTGTGAAACACGAGTAAAAAAAGAAGCGACGTGGGATTTTTTACGGCGATGCGTGCTTTTTATATTTTTTTAAGGGACTTTTTTAGGATAAGCACGGATATTATTACTTGGTTTAGAAAGTTTCGTTTTTAAAAAAAAAAAAGTCTAAGATACGAAGTCCATTAAGTTTGAACTAAAATTAGGCACATAGTTTAAGGAATTTAAGTATAGGTGCAAACCAACAAAATACACATAGTTCCTCTATAATTTCAATATTAAAGTAACCAGAGATTCGAATAACAATATATGTCCCATTTCACGTATCCCGAAAGAAAAAAGTCATTATATTTGAGGAATTCTAAATTTAAACGCAAAAACCTGATGACATAAACCGTGCGACCGTAGTTGGACTTTTTCAACGCGAAATCCAAACTTTTTCATAAATATCAGTAGTTTTGAAATTTCCCTTTGTAATTAAAGTTTCAAAATTTTTAATCAGCTTTGCTACAAACAAAATTCTAAATTACCGCTGTAAAAAAGATGAAAAAAAAAAGAAAAAAAATAATCCTTTGCTAAAATCTAGAAAAATGCAGTGGAACTTTTTCTAAACAAAAAGCCGCAGACAAAGAACCCAGGAAAAGAATTAAAAAGAAAAGAAAAAAAGGAAAAAAAAAAGAAAATATAAGCAGTACCGCATGCGCGTTCGCGGCAGCTCGCTAAAACCCTTATCACAACTGATACAGTCGATGATCTCTTTCGAAAGAAGCCCGAGCCGTCGTTCGCCCCTTATCTATTCGCGTCGTAAAAAAATATATCATCGACTAATACGTCGGCGAATCTCGGCTGTGGCGTGCAATAAAAAGTGTCGAGCTCTGGCAAAACCTCGTCTCGTCTCGACTCGCGACCTTCCGTCGTGTCATCGTGCTGTCGATGATTTCGCGCCTTTCCGATCCTCCGTTCGCTCACTTTATTCACGCCTTCGAATTTATCGAAACCTCGGCCATTGCACTCCTATAAATTTCTCCCCCGTTGCGTTGCTCTATCAAGAAGAAGAAGAAGAAGATGAAAAAGAAAAGAAGAAAAACCATCTCCATTTCTTTCTCCATTTCTTTCACCATCTTTGTTTTTCGTCTTTATTTTTTCTTCTTTTTCTCTTTGTGTTCGACAAAATTTATTTATAACGACGCGGTTGTTTGTCGCGGCTGATTTAACGAACGTCGACACTGTTTGCTTGTTTGTGCACGTGTTTGTTTGATCGTGCCTTTTGTTCCATACCCTCGTCGCACTATCAGCATTTTCGTTAATTCCTTGTAATACCTAAACGTTCGAGCTTTTGAAATATTGTTCTCGTTTCTTGTTCGCTCGTGATTTGTATTTGGCCATGTGACGAGGCGTCTTTCGAGGAATTTCACGATTAAAGCGTCGGAGAAGTTTCGCTGGATGTTGGACGAGGATTTTCGTTACGATTTCGGAGCGGTTTTGTAGGTTTTCGTTACGGATTCCGGGGCTTTGCGCGGGGATTTGCCAGATTTTACGGATTCTATGGTTTTCCATGAGGATTTTGGTATTCTTAGTGATTCTGTAACTGCGAGTGGTTATATGGAGAGACTCGACGCTCCGTTGCATCGAGATTTTCATATGGGTTTTATAGTTTTTTACGCGGTGTTTAGGATGCTAAGCGATTTTGTAGGGGTAATTCTACGTAGCTTCAGCGTAATATTCTACAATTCTTAATATTCTGTAATATTCTATAATATTCTGTAACTTTCAGTACAGATTAAAAATTTTTCAAGTTTGTACAGTTTCACATAGCTATTTCTTAATATTCTATAATTTTTCTGTGCAGATTTTCCAACTCTAAACAATTTTATAGCTTCGGACAGTTCTTCGTACCCTGGGTGTAATATTTTATAACTTTTAATAAGAATTCCAGAATTTTTAAAGACTCTCCAAGTTCATGTAGTTCTACATAATGATATTTTGATATTCCATAGGTATATCCGCGGCTTTTCCCAGCGAGCGCTTTTTTAAAGCAATTTTATTCCGTTACACTTTCATAGCTGTTCCTTAGCTTTCCTTAACGACCGCATAATTTTCCATACCGATTCTACGACTCTCTACAATTTTGCATACCGATTCTACGACTCTCCAAAGTTTTCTATAGCTATTCCACGACTCTCCACAGTTTTCTATACCGATTCCACGGCTCTCTACAATTTTCCATACCGAGTCTACACTTTTCCACGGCAATTCGACAAAATTTCTCTTCATCCAAATTAGACATCAGGTTCAATCGACTCCTTCCGGTACTTAGCCGAGTGAAATCGGGGACTTTGATCAGGTTTTGAAACGAACCCCCCAATTACGAAGCTTCGACCATCTCTCCCCGGCGTCTTTAGGGTTTTCAACGGAAAAGAAAGTAGAATTCGTAAGTCGGATACATTGCTGCGGTTCGCAGAAATGATAAATCGCGTTTCGACGACCATCACCTCGAGGCTTCCTTCGTTTCAGGATCCGTATTTCGAAAGCGTTTCGAGGTATCGATTATATCCATCCTTTCGAAATCGTACTCGAAAATCGTATTTCATTTCCGCGAGGAAGACGTGAATTTTTTACTCGACGTTTCTGGAACGCAATGTCGAGAATAAAGGAATTATAATAAAAAAAGAAAAAAATAAAGAAGAAGAAGAAGAAGAAGCGTCTCGAGTTCGTTCGTTCGTAATCACGCTTCGAAAATGTGAGAGAGTCGAGAGATTAGTGGGCGATTCTTTATCGGTGTCAACGCACGACTCTCCGAAGTCGCTGATACAAGACCGTCTTGGCAAACTGTAAATAAAAAATGGAGAAAAATAAGCGGCGCTCGAATGGTCGACGTTATCACTCGAGCCACGGAATGCGCGGTCCTTAGTCTCTGATTTTTTGAGGAAGACGTTCGTAAATCAAGCTTTGTTTCTGTATAAACGACGCGACAGATAACTTTCGCTTTATCTGTCGTTTATTATCAGCCCTGCTACCAGCCAATCAATATCCAAACTCGCGTGGAACGCGACCGAGTCGACTCGAAGTTTCAGCTTTTTCTGATTAATTATTCTTTTTTTTTTCTCCGAGCAATTAAGTTGATTTTATTCTCCCATTACGCTTTATGATTTATGATGCCGAATTTTGCTAATTTTAGCGTTAGAGTCTCGCGATAAGGCTTTAATTTCGTTGATAGTTTCTTGTGGGAAATTCGAAAGGGGTTCAATGGTATGGAAAGGATGAATGATGAGTTTAAATGAAATGAACTCGATGAGTTTAAAATAGCTGGAAATGGAACTGTAGGAGTTCAGTAGGACGGAGACAATTTTGTTTTATATTCTAAAATGTTATATTTAGGGTAAAGTATTGTTCTTATGAATTATAAATATTCCTACGTTCCACTTTTCATCGAACGTTTCTTGTTAAACGAATTTTGAAGTGGCGGACATGGACCGGGGCAATTAAAAATCGATCGCCGAGAGAAGTTTCTTCTATCGTGCGTGTGTTATAATTCTCTTTTTTTGCTATTGGATACCTTCTTTAGAAGTTATAAATTTATGCTCCACGTTCCGTTTCCCGAACAGATATCAAAGATGCGATCAAACGAAGCCAATCGAATCGGAGTCATGTTTTTCTCGTTAATTTCTTATTCATTTCATAGAGAAGCGACCATTGGTCTAATAATTTAAAATAGTGGTTATATTCGGGAGTTTTAAAATTATACTTCGTATTGCTTCAAAAATGTAGACAAATTAAATTATTCCTTTGCTAAAATCCATCTTAACACATCAGTCATGGAATTCTTATTTAATTTCACATTGAAAAATAGCGATATTGGTTCACTGAATTACAATTAAAATTTATACGATTTTACTTATTTGCGAATTAGATTTATAACTAAAATTTTCTACGCTGGAAAACCGTAATTCTTCCTTCACCTATTTTTTGTTTATCCTTATATCACCCTATCCGTTTCATCAGACTATTTTCTTATAAAAAATTTCATTTCTACAAATTGCATCCATCGAAGACCATTTTCTTATGAAAGATATATCTACAAATTTCACTTCCATCAAATATCGTTTTCCCGTGGAAAATTCCATTTCCACGAATATCATTTCCATCGAAGACCATTTTCTTACCGCGATACACAAATATGTCGAAGAAACCGTCGAAAGTCCACGGTCTCCTATCTCACCAATCTCAAGTTAGAAAACTTAACTACCACCAAAGCGTACAACAAGAAATCATCCAGCTTTTCTTCCTCCGCGACCGGTCCACGCCCGTGCTCGCTCGCGCCGATAAGGAGAACGCGAGCGTGCACACGCGTATCACGCTCCCTTCCCATCGTGGAGAGTGGGTCACGCATGGGAAACTGGAACGGTTTCATCTCGAGGCGGAAGACTCGATTTTTCTCCCGAGGAGAAACCGCCGATTTTTCTTTCGATCGACCCCCGGTTTCTAGGTTAGGCGTGTAAATATATATATATATATATCGCACCGCCACGCTTTTGTGCTCGTAATACCCGCGCTTAATGGAAATGGAACATAGGACGGTGATGGTGTCCCTTGTGTGTATCACGGTATTCCTGGCGAGCGAGTTTATCTCGTTAGCAACCTTCTCGCGGACGCTCCTGCGGCTTTTCCGAACTTCCGTGCCGAACTTTGTTTTCCCCTAGGCGGTCCGGTAGGAATGGGTTCGATTAATGGATACTGGTGCACGGTCTCGATTTTTCTTTTCTTTTCTTCTTCTTTTTTTTTCTTTCATTTCTTTTTTCTTTTCTTTCTTAATTGAGACAAAGGGTGAACAGTGACGAATGTATGGGAGTAAGAAAAAGTTAGAGCGTGTGATGGTGTGGTGCTTCTGATTGGGAATTTTAGGGTGGTTTTTTGTATTGAGGATTTTGAGGTCAGTAGTATGGGAAGAGGTACTAGGTTTGGTGTGAAATTGAGTATGATTGATGTATATGGATAGGAAAAATAGTGTGATGGTATAGTGTTTTTAATTGGGAATTTTAGGGTGGTTTTTTGTATTGAAGAATTTAAGATCAGTAGTATGGGAAGAAATATTAGGTTTGGTGGGAACTTGAGTATGGTGATTGATGTATATGGATAGGAAAAGTGTGGAATGTGTGATGGTATATTATATCACACGTCGGTATAAGAAGTGTTTGAAAATAAAACAAGTTTTCTTATTGCAAAATAAAGAAATTTATGCAGTTTACCTGTAGTACAAGGTAATTCGATTGTCACGACGAATGGAACTGGTCATTATTCGTTTCGCCCTTAAATTACCGCAAGTACTAACAATAAAAATCACAGTTTTCGAGTACTTATGCAACACCATAAAGGCGCGAAACTATTTAAAGAAACGCATCGTGCGTGCGTTATCTCACGAGCGAGCGCAACCAGCGTCAGGATTCAAGTTCAATTCGGTCCGGTGCAATGCACTTTGGCCGTGTTCTTTCGAGAGTGGATGGAATGATTCATTCGACGGAATTAGTCAGAGCCGCGAGAGATCGATCGTTGGAAACCGCGCTCGATTTCACGCCTCGTTTCATTGCCTCGAAAACCGTCGTCGATCGGCCCTCGATCTTTGTTTCCGATTTTAAATATGACCATGAATGTTGTGGCGTTTCTTTTGTTTCTGGCGGGAATACGGTAGGAACCATAATAATTCTTTTAAAAAATGGTACAACGGTACCTGTTGACAAATATCGTACAAAAGTGTGAATAATACACGAGAACTTGAAAAAAAAAGATGGCAACGGATGAATCTAAAGGCTACCATTTTGCTACGTAACATCAGAGCTCACATTTAACGCGTAATTATTTGACAATTAGAGAAATTCAAATTTCAATAATTATAACAATAACAAATAAAAATATTTTTACACGTTATTACTTAAAATATTTTATTTTCCCAGTAAAAGATTTTAATATCCAATCGTATTGTTATTTGGAATATTTTTTATCTATTTTTGTCCGAGTGTAAAATTTTGCTACTGAATTTGTAAAATTAATAGAATTGGAGATCAAACGGATAACGTAGAATAATGTCGACAGTTCTGGTTAGTGACACGAGTTAAGGTACGATTGATTCGAAGGGGAAAAAAAATGAAAATATGTAAAAAATAAGAAGTAAATGGTTGAATTATTCACACGGTGTATATCGTGAACAAGGAATTCACGTAGTTGGAAAAGACGCGTGCGGCTGGAGCAGCCGCGACTTCTCCATAAAAGTCTCTCGATAACTGGGTTTCTCTCGGCGTTACTTCTCGCGACGTCGCATTCAAAACATGATCTCCTTTCTTTTTCGCCTTCTGTGAAGCGTTTGGCCACCTTTCGCGAGCCTTTCGATCGGCCCGTTTGCATAAAGTCGAACGTCCAGGTTTATTCGACATTTAAAACTCGTGGATCGATATTGTTTCAAGTTTATAATGGTTTCATGGTTGTACTAATTTTCTGTAATAGAAATCTTATTGTTTATGTGGTTTATGTAGTTTTTGCCATTATTAGAATTATAAGAATAATCGTGAAAATGAAGAATTTAATTTTTTACGCTGTTTCTGTGTTTTATTCGAATATTTTTTGAAAGGATTGAAAAAGAATAGAAACTTAATGGAACTGATTGTTTTGGTGAAAATAAAAAATTGTTTTGTTGCAATTTAATACGAAGGATTGAAAACGAACAGAAAATGAATGGAAATCATTTTTTTTTTTTCCACGAGAATAAAAACTCTTGATCAACCTTGTGAGATTTAATCTTTTAGTTTTTCTTCTGACTTGTTTTGAAAATTCTTCTCCGAGTTCTTACTATTGATTTTATGTGTTATCTCGTGTCTGCTAAATCATTTACTGCTAACAAATATACTAGACCTTTTGAATATGTTATTCGTGGGATAAAAAGTCTGAGGTATTTGAGTCTGGATACCTTGATAAACAAGTTTCAGGCATACCAAGTATGTAGTGTTAGAAAATGGCGGTAAACCACATTCAAAGCGACAATGTAGGAAGTTTATGAACCAATCTACAATCACAACAAACTTCTCTTTTTCTCAATTTATCATTTACAATAATTCTACGTAAAAATACTCCTCCAACGATTCGAACACAATTGATGACACATTTAAAGCAACAAATTCTCTAAATTCTCATTTACATGTATTACCAGTTAAAATTAGAAAATCATTTTCTCAATATTCTTCTCAAATTAAAATTAAAATCATAAATATTAATAGCAGTTTCCTCTATTTTAATATATTTTCAAAGTAATACAATTCTAAATTCCTCTAAAAAAAAAAAAAAAAAAAAATGCGTTTCTTCAAACGCGTAGCGATTACAATTTTTTAGAAAGCAGTGTACACAAAAAACACTCGTCATTTTCCAAACTACAACCATAATAGAATCACAGATGAAAAGGTCTCAACAAACTTTCAAAATTCCTTCATCAGCAATAAACGCAACAAACGCAACAAAGATTCAATTTCTTTCCGATATTATCGTCGCAAGAAACGATCTTCTAAATAATAATAATAATAAGAAGAAGAAAGAGAAGAATAATCGTGGAAGGAAAACGCGTTTTCCTCGAGGATAGGGTTGAAAAAAAGGTAGTCGTGCAGAGTCGCGGAGGAGAGAATTATATTTTGCCTAGGCGCAAAAGTGGAACGAAAAAAGAGTCGTCGAGGCCCGGTATTCTAGCGGCCGAGACGGTGAGATGAAATCGAGGACGGTGCACGCAGGCAACCGTGCCATTAAGTAGATTGAATATTACCCTATATTCGGTAGACGCAATCAATAGCCTAGAAAAATGCGCTATTCTCCTTCGCAGCCTAGCGCGGCCTTGAATGGCCTATCAGCTTCGCGTCTAATTTACCACGGAATGACGTCTCTCGCGTGTATGCACGCTCTGAACTCGTCGTGCCACTTCTGAAAGATGCTTTCGATTGTCGCTTTTGCGACTTTATTCGTGAATCCTCTTTGAAGTTGGTCTTTTTGACTGTTTTTTTTTTTTTTTGTGTTTCTGACGGTTGGTTGGACGATTGGAAGATTGGAGAAGAAGATAGATTCAGCTTTGAAGTTGATCTTCCTGGAGTGTTTTTAGTTTTTTTTAGCTTTTTTTTAGTGGTTGATTGGAAAATTGGAGAAAGACGTAGGATACAGTTTTTAAATTAATTTCTTTTTTCCCGGCATTCGGTGTTCTTAATTCTTTAATTGATGATTAGGTATTTAGAAGATTGGTACAGAAAGTAAATACAGCTTTGAAGTTGATGTTTTTAGCGGTACTTTATTTTTTCCTTATTTTTTTAAAAATAATCGGGAGATGATCGGGAGATTAATGAAAGAGATAGATTAAGCTTCGAATTCAATTTTTCTAACGGTACTTGGTTTAAAAAATTTGATTGGATGTTTCAGAGATTGGTGAAGAGAATAGTTTCAGTTTTAAAATTGATCTTTCCGGTGGTATTTGGTTTTCCTGATACTCTTTGTGATTAGTTGCATATTTGGGAGACGGGCGAAACAATCGGAGTAAAACGATTATTTTCAAAATTGATCTGTTCAGTGGTATTTGATTTTTCTGATTCTAGTGATCGGTGCACATTTAGAGGATCGCGTTGTTGCGTATTTTTTCTCTCGATTAACTGAAAGTTATACGTTGGTTGCTCGATATCTTGAATTTAATTTTGGTCGAGCAAATAAAGCTTGATCCGATCATTTCGAGGATTAAGAGCTTAGAAGTACACCTCAGGGAGGAACGAACTCAAGGAATGTCCGATGTGAATGAACTTCTCATACGTTGACTATGAATGACGAGTGTTTGGAGTAGCGTAGAAGGGATCGAATGGCTGTTTAGGGTTGAGCTTCTGTTTCGAGTGAAACCTGTGCCCGAACGACTTCTAGGAACGCACGTGGAGCATTGAACTTAAACACGGTTATCATAAGCTCGACGAATCGTATTAACTGATAATTAAGTTCAAGTTACGAAACAGCTCTCCAATTTAATACGTAATTAACTTTCTTCGATTCAGCCTCGAATATCTTCTGTTTCAATCGTTCGCATTCACAGATACCTCGAACCTGTTACGTTTAGCGACAGAATGATAATTTTCGAGTTTTAGCTGATCCGATTTCCGAACAGCAACTCCTTTCTAAGTAGCTCGCTTATTACGAATGCAAAGAGCACTGTTAGTGGTGTTTAAATGGTAATGAGAGTAGTAATTGAATGATTTATGAACGATTAACGTGTGTCAGTCTATAATTTCTCTGTTATAAATATTCCAAGGTACGAGCTTGTAACTGCTGTTTGCGTACCGGCCAATGAGGTTTTATAGGATTAGATTCGTTGCATTCTTTTCTATTAACTCGATGAATTTCGCTGTTTGATTTATAATTGTCGGAGTAATATACTTCTCAACGTGTTCGTTTCTATAATTGAAATAAAACATTGTAGCACCGTTTCAATTTCAAATTTGTCGGTAGGTCGGTGCAAGTGCCATTTTCTGGTTAGCGAGTATTTTAAACCTTTTCTCTCTTCGCTAGCGAAAGGATTTTAGAGTTGTGTTAGAGAACAGTAGGTTCTGGTATAATACTGGCAACATTATACGTTCTGTGTTGTACGATACGTATTTCGAGACACATATTAATAAAAGATCATGAATATATTATGGTTGATTATAAAAAGCGTGGAATAAATATTTACGATGATAGAAAAAATAAATGTCCTACGTACCGGTGAGAATTTTTATTTTCTTCGGTAAATGGAACAAAGTGAACCGTGAAAATATAGGAGTAAGGTGTAATTGGTAACAAATGGTTCTTTTTTTAATTGATTTAATTCTCTGTAATGCCATGTGATTTTGAAGTTAAGGTTTATTTTATTTTATTGTCACTGTAGTATTGTACTATTCTACTTTATTATTATTACTATTATAATAATATAGTACTATTTTAATATCTATATTATTATTATTATATCATTATTATATCGCTGTCTTAGATGGTAATTATAGAAATTATTAGTTCCTGGTTTTACATCGATTTGAGAAACTATACTCGTTTATAATTTTTTTTTTTTCTCTCTCATAAGCAAACAAAATTCCTTTTATAGAAGGTTAAAGTCTCGCCATCGTTCGATCAGCCATTTCCGAGTTGTCACTCACGAGGCGTGTGTCGATACACCTGGACAAAAATATCCGCTTAAACGGCGTCCGTGCTCCCATCGAAAATCGATTCTCCGTCGCGATACGTTGTCTCGTTCGCGAAACTCTGCAGACGCATTGTTAGATAGCTGCTCGAGCTGGAGTATCGACCGAATTTTATGTAAACTCGGTGTGTCCAAGCCGTATTTCGCTCGGAATAATTGACTGTATTGTCGAAATTTGTAGATTTCAATCTGTTTTTTTTTTATTTTCTCTCTCTTTGGGATAATTCGAGAATTTTTTCTATTGTTCGGTCTTAGCAGCGACGAATCGTAAATTTGATTTTTTTTAGGGATTACTGTAGAACACATTAATTTACCTACATATTATTTTAAAATTCATTTTAAAGTTCATTTTAAATCAAATAAGTCATTAACGAAATTTTTATATTCGCTTTCATATTAATTTCTTTTTCAACGGTATATATAACATTGAGAGTATGGAACACACGGTTTGAGATGATTCTTGAGAACACGTATCGTAAATAAATTACGAAATGGAGATATACCTTTAGAAATAAGAGTTCACGTTGATCCGCGATAGTCTCAAGGACCTAGGGAGCCTTTTCAACCGGTAACCCGCGAATTATTGTATCGAGGATCCAGTTTTCGATCTAGATAACGTCTCGATAGCCGTTGCGCTTGTTGCAATGCTCGATACTCTTCTGCTGACGATTTTATTTGGCCCTGGCACGAGTATATTTCATTCAGTGTTATTATACCATTGGCACTCTTTGTCGGTTGCGATGGAGACGCCCCGGTTCGGGAAGATTCATCGCGAACTCATTACGGTTAAGGCTATGATATACGCGTGCTCGTTTCATGGGATTATTTATGATAGGATGCAGGTGTCTGTCGCGGAGTCTGTAGCTGTTGCGCGCTTGTCGGGTGTGCATTTGATCGCGTATCTTCTATTTCCTATTTTTGTCGTCGGTTTAAATATTTTTTTCCAGTTGGAGATTGGTGGATTTGTGGTGAATTCTTGGAGGGGATAGTTTGGAAAGATGGTAGAATTTTTGGTGAATTCTTGGAGAGGATACGTTGAAAGGGTAGTAGAAGTTTTTATAAATTCTTTGAGAGGAAATTCTCACTTCTTGGAGAGGTTGAAAGGATGGTAGAATTTTTGGTGAATTCTTAGAAGGGGTAGTTTAAAAGAGTAGTAGAATTTTTGGTGAATTTTTAGGAGTAGTTTAAAAGGATAGTAAAATTTTTTATGAATTCTTGGAGAGAATAGTTTGAAAGGGTAATAGGATTTTTAGTGAATTCTTAGAGAAGGTAGTAGAATTGTCGGTGAATTTTTTGAGAGGGTAGTTTAAAAGGACAGTAGAATTTTTAGTGAATCTTTAGAGAGGGTAGTTGAAAAGAATAACATACCAGTTTCCAGGGACCAGTTTCTTGACCAACTTCTTCCTCTCAAAAGTTAAAGTATTCGGTGAAATGCACCGTGTGCCTGCAAAAAATAAATATGCTTCGAGTCACCTGTTCTTTTCTGTGTTTAAATTATTTTCTTCAATTANTTTTGGGAGGAAATTCTCACTTCTTGGACAGGTTGAAAGGGTGGTAGAATTTTTGGTGAATTCTTGGAGAGGATAGTTTGAAAGGGTAATAGGATTTTTAGTGAATTCTTGGAGAAGGTAGTAGAATTGTCGGTGAATTTTTTGAGAGGGTAGTTTAAAAGGACAGTAGAATTTTTAGTGAATCTTTAGAGAGGGTAGTTGAAAAGAATAACATACCAGTTTCCAGGGACCAGTTTCTTGACCAACTTCTTCCTCTCAAAAGTTAAAGTATTCGGTGAAATGCACCGTGTGCCTGCAAAAAATAAATATGCTTCGAGTCACCTGTTCTTTTCTGTGTTTAAATTATTTTCTTCAATTATTCTCTTCCACGAATAATTTTATTTTATTCTTTCTTTTGAAAGAAGAAGTAGAATTCCTTTATTTTTAGTTGATATATAATAGTACGCAATAATTGTAACTGCGAGAAGATTGTCATTATTTTTCAATCGGTTCGTTGAGTTTGCTTGGAAGAAAAATCACAGAAGTAGAAAAATTGGTTTCGGTGAAGCGACCGTGGAACGCCGTACCTTGGATTCGTTTCTCCGATGGTCAGTCCGGATGACACTGCGCGATTACACGGAATTTTAATAGTTTTGTCAAGCGAGTGAAGGGTACGGTGAATGATTTCTCCCGCGAGAGTGACACTGACCTGCTTCGAGAGTAATTCGTCCCGTTAGAGAGTGATTTTCTTCGTGGAAAGCAGAGAACACGGAAGAATTGCTCTTCTATAGGAATTATTAGGATAAGAAAATTTACCTTGGACGGTGGAAAAATCGAGCTGACTTTATTTCAGGATTCTATTTCCAAGATTTACTTCTCCAATTATTAGTTACACTATTTCCATTTTTAATCTCATTCGAGCAACGATCAACCGATAAACATTTAAAAAAAGGATTGAATAAATCGTTCCAAATGTTTCTAAAAACTCTCAAAAATAAACACAAGAATTAAACCAGCTTCTATCGCAACGATTCTTCGAAGTTTCTCAAAAAGAAGAAAAAGAAAAAAAAAATGCTCAGAAAACAAAGTCGAGCCATCAATCACGAAGCCTTGTCTACCGAAACTCTCCTAAAAAGGGCAAAAATAATGAAAAGAAGAGAAGAATAAAAAAGAGAAGAGAGAAGATGGAAAGACGCAGATTGCCAAGGAGCACGACACAATTCGCAAACGATCGTGGAAGAGCGAGCGTGCGTTCTCGGCGAGGAGAGGCACGAGGCATGCGAATGCCTCGATGAAGAGAGCCCATTCTGAAAATGAATCATTCCCCGTGGCCGAGGACGCCTGACCTGCCTCACGCGACTCGTTCTACTGTCTCAAAGAGACAGGCTCGTTTCTACGCCGGAAAGAGCCTTAACCAGCGCGCGAAACAGGCGAACGAGAACATCGGGTGAGGTGGAGCGGTTGGTCCCGGGCGTATATATTCCCTTCTTAAATCAGACGAGCCAGAGGCCAGGGGAGGAATGCAAATGCCTCGTTTAAGACGAATCACGTCACGGAGCCAGCAACCAGCAACCGGGCAGAGGCAGGAACGAGCTTGGGGCCCCGCTGAAAATCACAAGGTGCAGCCGAACAATGCCGGTTGTCTTTTGTTCGAGGCGCTTCTTATTCAGGGGGCAAGTCGTGCCTCGTAGCCGTGGAACAAATTTATGGTTAATAACTCGTCCGGTCGAGGGACGCGTTCGTCGACCGGCTTTGACTCGTGGAGGGCGATCGTCAGGAGTGTGCAGCCGGAATTCCAGAGAGATTCACCGAGAAATTCATGTTTCGTGCGTGGAGGACACGTTGAGAGAGGACGTGGAACTGGGTCTGTGGGCAAAAATTGGGAATCATGTGGGTTGTAATATTGGGATAAATATTTATTTGTTCTTTTTTTTCTTTTTTTCTTTTTTTCTTTTTTTCTTTTTTAATTTTAGTCTTGGTTTTGAGATGTAGTTAAGCGAGTTGAATGAGTTAAGCGAGTTAAGCGGTTTTGAGTAATGGGCAAGAATTAAAGAGGGTAGAAAGAAGAGGTGGATCCGGGTAAGGTGGAAAGTTTGGTTAATATTCTAAGTATTTTTGGGATAGAGTTGGGTGGGTAGTTTTGAGTAACGGAGAATTATTGCGGAGGATAAAATAAGGGTTAAATGAAGTTGGAAAATTGATTAAGACGGGGTGGGTTCGGGTAAAATGGGAAGAGTTAGTATACTGTTTTTGGGATACAGTTGGATAGGTGGTTTTGAGTAACGGAGAAGTGCCGGAGAGGATAAAGTAGGGGTTAAATTAGATTGGAAGATTGATCAATGGAGCTGGGTGGGTGGTTTTGAGTAATGGAGAATTTTCGGAGAGGGTAGGGGAGGAGGAAGATTAGATCGGAGGATTGGTTAGTACGTTAAGTGTTTTTGGGACGGGGTTGGACGAATGGTTTTGACTAATGGAGAATTACTAGAGTGATTAAAATGGGGGTTAAATTAGATTGGAAATTTTGTCGCTCTGTTACCTATTTTTGTGTAACGTAGAAACGCGAGAGATCCCTGAAAGATAAACGATTACCTCCAGAAATATCTCCAAATTCCTCCCAAAAATAAAAAAATGAATTTCAAAGACACTCATCACCGCAACAAAATCGAAAGAAACAGTAACCAAACGCTCGAGAGACGAGCAGGCCGAGTATCGTGTCTCGTTCTGGAAAGAAATAGGAGTGTGCCAGGGATTCCTCCGGCGGCGAGTGGGACGCTGACCTACCTCACGCGAGCCACGCCGCACACATTCTCTCTCAGTCTCTCCACGGGGAGAGTGTGGCGAGTTTATTATAGTTATCTATCGCTCGTTGTTACACGAGCACGGTGTGTGTGCGCTGCACGCCTTCCGTTTCGAGTTCCGTGGAGAGATCCCGGTGAAAGAGCACGAGAGGGACAGAGAAGGAGAAGCCAAGGACGCGTCGCGGAGAGGCCGAGCACGGAGAAACGGAAGTCACGTTTCGTCGCGCTGCCAAATTCGAAAGTGTAACTCCGCCGAATTTAGTCGACGGAGAGGTGTTCGGCACCGATTGGCGCGCGTCCGCTCCCTCGTTGTTCTGTCGTCGATCGTTGACGGCTGTTGTTCGAAGTATTTTAAACGAGACCCGGCCAGGGACCAGGTTCTCTTGCCCTCTGGCCGCGAAATCCGTCCGCGGATCTCGTGACTCGAGCCGCGAATCGGGATCCTATTTGCTTCGGTGATGTTTCGTTGCTGTCGAGGCTAATTGGATGGTTCGTGCGTGGTTGATGTTGGTCTCGTAATTCATATGGACGTAATAATGTTTGAGAATAAACATCCTGTTGGATTATTACTAAATATATCATAGGCAACATATATCTCGTGAGAATAAAATTGGTTCAACGCTGTAGGAATTCTTTTAAGCAAAAATTATAGAAAGACCACCCGATGTGTCTGTTGCTAGCTTACGCGTCGAGAGCCTCAAGACTGCTAAGGAATGTAATAAATACTTACAGATAAATTGCAAAAAGTTATTGCGAAAGTTTCATTTCGAATGTTCGATTGGAGACCAATGTCCAGTTTAGTTTCGATGGTATCTCTGTTTGAAGTAGGTTGATTGATCGATAGAGCAATTGAGAGTACGGTTGAAGATAGTGGATCCGTCGAATTTGAAGTTGGTTATCGTCAATGGTTGCTGCGAAGTAAATAATAGAAAATATAGATCAGAACTTCCGAGTCTTGAATCATCCAGTTGGATGTTCCGAAGCGTGATCTTCGCGTTACTCGATTCACGCTCGAAACAATCCAGTTTCTCACGAAATAGCTGCAATATTCCCGTCTTAGACGATTATTTACAGCCGATGGTGCATCCCTTTGGAGCATTTCGACGATCGCGTATCGGGAACGGGAATGAAATTATGACGCGAGAGTCGCGCTGCTTCCGAGCCGATTTACGATATCATCGTGTGGCGGCGTTAAATTCGGTCTCGCGTCTAAAATTGTCCCTCGCCTTTCGTCCCACACGATCCGCTCATTTGCATCGTGCTCCTCCGAACTTCTCGAGCCGTTTCGAACTTTACGAACCGTTGAACGCTGCTTTCCTCCTCTCTTCGACCGTCAATGGCAATTATGTTCCTGGGAAATTTGTTTGTTCATAGTTCCTCGAAGTGGCTAGAAACAGTGTTTTCGTATGTTCAAAGAAATTACGAGGTGTACCGAATGTCTCACTTCGAACGGTCAACTTGAATATCGTTTATTTTTAGGAGAACTCTATTAGACAGTTTCGAATCAATTTTTCTCCAATTAATATTCCCTTGCGATACATCCGCTTCAGTTTCTTCTAAGCTGTGTTCCTCCGTGAAATAGACCAGCTACAACGCACCGTTCCTATTAACGCGACCAAGATAACTAGAAAACTTACGTTACCTTATCTTCGAGCCGTTATCGAATCCCTGTCTCCGTGACTGGTCGAGCTTTTAACCCCGATAAGTCAAAGCGTGTTTCGGAGTGTTACTACCTACCGATTACAAACAACAAGATAACAGTTGTTAGATAAAAATATGTATTTAATAGCGGCGACGATGAAACAGGAACTTTCATTTTTACACCGGAGGGTGGCCGCCGCAGCCCTGCAACCCTTACGGACGGTGCTACCACCGTCTCGTTCAAACGCGGTAAATAAACGCTCGCTGGCTTCATCGAACGACTCTTTATTCCGTGTGCGTATTCGTATGAACGGGCCAACGACAGAGAGCGAATACCAGACGTCAGTGTGGCTCTGGTGCGAACGTAGAGACATCCGATGACCGTATGCAAATCGCATCCTTGACTCGGCGAATGCAAGTACATAACACGGACGTGTACACTCCGTTAGGCGTTGGTGTATATACCTGCGTCAACGGGCCAATGACCGGCGCCGTGGCCGTCTCTCTTTCTCTCCTCTTTTGCTCTCCTCCGGTCCGTCTCTTCGGCCGCGTTCCCTCGCCCTCCATCGTCGTCTTCGTCGTCGTCGTCGTCGTCTTCGTCGTCTTCGTCGCGGTCTCAGGGGCTCGAAACGAGGAATGGAAACTTTCTCCCTCGTTCGTGATATATACCGCGTGACCGTGCAGTTCCTCCTAAAACGTCGTGGTTCTTTCGTGGCCGGTAGAGATACGGGCATACGCTCGTTTCCCATGTGGATGCCAGCCACGGTTATTTCACGTGACTTTTATGCGTCGTAACTTAGCCCAGGATTAGGACTACGAGCGTTCCTCGACGTTTCTCCTCCAAGTTCCTCTTCGAGAGCGTGTTTCTTCCTTGGGAGCGACTCGGAGAACCGTTGGAGGCCCAAGTGCGCGATAAGTGCGCTCTTCTGTTCGTTAACTGCTCGAAGGGCTGCGAGCTTCGCGGCGATTGGAGGGTGGATTAGAGAGAAGGTTGGATGGATTTGTGAATAGGTTTGGAGATGGTTGGTTACCCGAGGATTGGATTCTGGAGGATTTTGCGTAGGCGGAGGTTCGCTTGGTTTCTTGTTCCTGGTTTTTTTCTTTGGGATGTAAGTGGTTTTTGAGGCTGGAGATTGAAGGCTCGGTATAATCATTATTATTCGTATTGTTAACGCGTCTTTATTATGCAGATAGACGAATTAAATAATATACTCACGAATTATTACATCGAAGAAGAGCTACTATCGCTGCAATTAAGTAACCGCTATTTGGGGTTTCACATAGAAAACTCTGTTCCGTGTCAGGATTATATTTAATATAATTAATGATCTCTGTAAATAGCTCGATCAATGTCGGTAAAATGGCGCAACGATAAAATCTAATAGTACAGCGATGAGAAGATAAATTAAATGTTTAGAAATACAGACGCACAGGATGAGAAATCAGTAATTTCGGCCGCATCTTATTTAATATACATATTACAAATAGGTGCATGAAATACGTTTTGCAAAGCACAGTGTGTTGCAGTGGCTTCTTTGTTATCGCTCTTGTTGCCGTCCCAGTTTCTTCGGTCCGATACACGCAGTGCGTTTCAATACAGCGCACAATGCTGTCGCTTTGAGTCGTGCCGGTTGAAACAATGACACGATTTGTTCGCCGATAGCCGTTCGTCGCCGTTTAAACCGATTAGCCAGACTTTTTTTCGTCAGTTTCGACGTGTCGCAACATTTTCCGCGACACGTTCTCCTTTTTCCATCCTTTTTTCTTTTTCTGCATCTTCGAGAACTCTCGAAGTGCCTGCGATAGATTACAGTTTTCATGTTCTAATTGAAACTCGTTGTTTCGTTATCGTTGCTCCATTGGTTGTTTGCGTAGCTATTGGGTTCTTGTAACGCGAACGAGGGAAAAACAGCGAACGAAATCGGTCACCGTGGTTCACACCTTTTTTCCACCTTCTTGGACAGACGCTGCGATTGTCCACGGTTGTTAACTGATCTTTTTCAGATCGGCAACTGGAAAGTTGGTTGGGAAAATTTCGAGTCATTGAATTTTCAAGGTTTTTGCTGTTCTTCCATGTGGAACATTAAATACAGAAAAGAACGAATTTTTCTCACAAAATTAGCGAAAAGAAGTCTAAATAATTTAAAATACCTCTATTTCCATACCCAAGGTACGAGTTAGCCCCATATTACCGAACTACGTTTTTCCATAATCGCGAAAATCTTCCTTTTCGAGAGATCACCTTGCGAGGATCGTGCAGAGGAGGATGCAGGATCGCGGGAAAAGCAAGCGGTCTGTCGAGCAGTGGCACGTCGATAGACCGCATAACACGTCGGGCTGTAAGGCTATTTCTGTACGGGCGCGAGGCGGTCTCCGGCATGTAAGAGCCTCTATATAGATGTGTGGAGAGGGTACAGCAGCGGCCAAGTGTCTCGTCGACCGAAAGAACTGCGGATTCGTCGACGTTGAGGACGTTGGCGAACCGGGAAAGCGGTTGATAACGCGACGATGACGATGTTTCTCGATCGTTAGGGAAAGATTGAAAGAGATGCGCCTTTTTAGTTGGAAAAATCGATTTAAAATTGGGGTAGGTTCTAAAGTCTCCATCCCGATTCGTATAAAAATCGTCGATAGCAGTTTATTTAAATTATCTTTGGATTTACCTTTGTATTTAAATTGTCTTTGATAGGTCAGGATTTTTATGAAATTCCGGGAAAATCGAGAATTTCTATGAAAGGAGTTTATAATATTCCATTCATATTATTTTTATATCCCATCTTTCGAACCACGGGTCGCACTGTTTTATTTACAAAAATTGTCTTAAAATTACAGTGAATTTTCAAACGATTCGTTAATGAAGTTTCAAACAACCTAAATAAAAAAATCGGTGACTGGGATAGAAAGGAAGATCCAAATCTTGTGCAAATTGACACGGAATATCTCGTGTTTGAGTCTGTACGCAACAAAACCTAACACTCTCGCGTACGGTTGCGTCAGCGTGGAAAATGGAGTTTGGAAACTTCTCCGGAAAACGCAGCTGCGTTTCCAGGCCGAGGAAGCGCGTACGAGACACGAGTAAAGCGTATTTTAATTAGTGTGTTCTTGGTCCTGGTCCGGCGTCACGGAATTCCTGACCAGTTTCCAAAAGCTGCCCAGCTGGAGGCAATAAACGTTCCCGCTGACACGATTATTGCAACGACGCCGACGGCCAACTATTAAAAGTTCCGTCGATGATGCATGCTCGCGCGTCTCTGCGTCGTAAAACGCTTGTTTACGAGAACGAAGACGCGATCTTCGTTCGACGGAGTCATTAGGCCTCTGGTTCAAAGGATCGAAACGATATTTCTGCCTCGTGAGCGATCGATAGGAGAACAATAAGGCCGGATCTGCACTATTAGTCCGCTCACGATTCTCTTTTACTCCGGTAAAATCTTACCGTATTTACATCAGTGGCCACAGAAATTACAATTCCTTTGATAAGAAGCCGTAACCACAAACTGTGAATGCTTTTTCAAAACTCCAATTGATGTATTAGGTTGGCCAATAAGTTGGTGTCTTTTTTTTTTTTTTTAGCGATAATTGTCTTCCAGCACTTCGAAACTATGCAAATAAATTCAGTCGAGATCTTAGAAACATAAGGTGATTTAGCAGTTCAAATGGACAGTATATTATCGGATAAAAACATCTCCTTTTATAGTAAAAAAGAATCAGTTTTTATTTACACGTTAAAATCCGCAACATTTCTGGCCAACCTGATAAAACCCAACCGAAGCGATATAATGCAGCTCTCTATTGCTTCGGATTATTCCAAACTATTAAAAGCCCACGTTGATACAATTTAGTACGACTACAAAGTTTGCAATGCATTTAAATATTCGACAACCTGTGTTCTCGAGAAGTGGTGCAGTTTTATTGGCCACTACTGCATAATGCTGTAACGCTATCGAGCCGCTTTCAGTCCGCTTTTGTTCCGCCAGATTTCGAGTGCTCTTCAGTCTGGAATCGTTATATTGCTCACACTTTGACCCACTCTTTAACCCGAACCTAAATTCTTTCAACTGTACATAAATATCCATCNGAGTCGAAGGAAATAACTGTTAGGTGCTGGCACGGAATTAGAAAGTGGCGAATGCTGTCAACGGGCAGCTAATTATTTATAGTAGCACCTTGATAAATCAAGCTCGACACAGACGTGTGGGGCCGCGGCTCCTGAAACCAGACCCGCCGACTCGTCGAGCAACGAAGATTGTTTTCAATCAAAAGAATCCACCTGATTTACGACGTGGTTACGATCGGTGAAATTTAGGGGGATCTACGTTCTCCACCTCTTTCGATTAAGACAGAGAGAGGAGGTGTGATCGCAGAGAAAGAGGGCGCGGTGTTACGAGAGGAATTTTCATTCCGGTTATCGCTCACGCCTGCACGACTTATCGCTGGTTAAAATTCTGCACACAAGGCCACGCCTTGCAACCGGGCTGCATCTGGGGCGAAGAACGTGTGCGAAAAAAATTGGATCATGTCTTGGGAACCAACGTGAGCACAGTGTTGCAGGTTTTTTGGGTTATAAAGTGTGGAATACTAGGGACAAGATGATGTTATAGTTTCCAGTTGGTTGGATGGAGATGTTAGATATTTTTTGGTACACGATGGTCTTCATTCTGGTGGATTTCTAGATTCTGGTGTAGGTTTAAATTATTAGAGACGATGAATATTTCATTTTTCTTTCCTTCTTTTTCTTTTTTTTTCTGTTTTCTATTCTGCACGAAGGAAAATATGCTTTTCTTTCAGGAGTTGCTAGAAAGTGGATGTAGACTCGGAAACAATTTACTCGACATCGACTTTGATTAAAAAAATATTTTCTAACACTCTGTCGATACGCAACAAATTATTACCACGATTATAAAAAAGATACCTCTGTATTTCAATATCATCGAGATTCCCCGGTACGACCTTCGCGCCAACTTCCAAAGAAGTAACGTTCAATACGAATTACGAGTTCTCCGGACAAGTTTAAAAACGCAGCTTCAAGGAACGAAACCAAACACAGCTGCTCTTCCACTTCTCGAGAACCCATCTCCAATCTTCCACACTCGTCCGAGTCTGAGAAGAAAGGCAAGATCAACAAATCTCTCCCAGAATCAGAACCAATATCTCGATACTTCCATGAAACTTAAGAAACCGAGAATCTTGAAACCAAAACGGACGAGTCTCAAAGAGCACGATCTCTCTGCCAAGTTTGGTCCCGTTTCTCTACCATTTTTCCATCGAACGACGTTTTATCTCAAGCGGTCGCTCAATTTCTTTCAATTTCGCCCCCGACGAGGTCATCGGCGAGAAAATCGTGCGGAGGAACGATCCCTCGCGACGAAGAGGACGACGCGAAAGAGCCGCAGGGGGAAAGTGATAGAATTTAATGCCCACGGCGCGCCGTTTGATAAGATGGCCAATATATGTACAATCATGGTGGTTATCGAGTCGTTAGCACCGCGTCGCGCTGACCTTTATGCGCGGGGGTCAATTCTGGTTGCTCCTCCGTCCCGTGTCACGTACCAACGTGCTCATTTTCTCATAACGCGAGGCAATTGACACGCCTGCCTCGATTCCGTCACACTTTCGCCCGCCATTGCGATTTTCGACCGGACATTACCCTCGTGCAATTTTTACGAAACATTTTTCTCGGCTACTTTTGTAGTTATTTTCGGAGACCTTTGATAATTACAAAAATATATAAAGCTTGAGTTGGTATTTAACGGGAGATGTTGGGTGGTATTTTTTCGTTCATCTTGGGATTCGTGTCTTCGTAATGTGGTTCGATTACTGTTAGGTTGTCCCGAAAGTTTCTTTCGTATTATTAATAAGTAGTGGAATCGCAATATTTTATGTTTTTATATTTATATTTATGTAATTATACTTATATAATATTTCATAATCTTTCTTTCTATCCGCACAAATTTAAATAGTAGACCTTTATCCTATTTGACTGTAGACTTTCAAAAATTGTGTCGTCTTCAACTGATTGTATCTCGCCAAAAATCATCCCTCGCGAATTTATTAAGCGCCATCGAATGTGAAAATAAAGCCAGACGGTCGCCAAAAACTGACCTATCTATTCCAATAACGAAACAAGAAAAGAGCCATTAAAAAACACTTGAACAAACGAAAAAAAAAAGAAAAGAAAAAAAAGTAAAACGAAGCAAGAAATAGACCATCGGACACCAAGTACCATTGCTAGGATACCTCGACCAGCTCGCAACGCATACCTGCAACTCCCACGTCGCTTCAAATCCGATCCACGATCAGCTGCGATAAAGTTGCACCGAACATTGCAGCTGGTCGCGATGCATCGGCTGCATCCTCGCAGTTAGTCGCTCGCACACGCGTTCACCCACATGTCCCGTACGGTGTTAGGTGAACGAGCATACGCGTTCGTAGCACACAGACGCGATCGATAGAGGAGGCTAGCTAGAGCCGCGTTGCCTTTTGTGCGTATCTCGTCGACTCTCACTTTCGACGGTGTTGGTTGCACGCACACCACATATCGTTGGCGTGCAGGTTCGCCGATCCACGTTGCTACATTCCGTCACATCGGTCTCCCTCCGAATATGAGCGCGTTTTATTGCCCGCCGTGATGATTAGCGTGCAACGCGCCTATCGAATGACATGGTTTTGGTGAAATGGAATGAGGACGCGGTTCGGACAGATAAAGCAGTCGCGGTTGCCTTATCTCGCTCGAAAACGCGTCGACTGGTCGGTTTAGGGAAATCGTTCGTTTTACGAGTTTGGATGAAACTTGGCATCTTGAGGATTTTTTTTTTTGTAATAATTGGGGTGGTTAATGGGTGGACTTGACACGGGGAGTACGGATTATTAAAGTGAACTCGTTTACACCAGAGAAACGAAGGTGATGGGTATTTGGAAGAGACTTGGGGTTACAGGAAAAGAGTTTTATGGTAATTGGTAGGTGGATGGTGGATGGTATGGAAAGGGTGGTTCGAATTATATTGTTTCTTTTTTTTTTTGTAATTGGGATGGAAGGTATCGAAGTGTGGTTGAAGACTTGGTGTTTTTTTAGATAAATTTAAGATTAGTAAAATATTAAATAAGTATTTGTAAAATATATGATAGGGATTTGTTGGTAGTAGGTGGGAGTAGAGGTAATACAAAGGGTGGTTGTTAACGTGGTGTGTCTTCAAGGCGGATTCAGTGATGAGAAATTGAGAAATTGTTATATAAAATAGGAGGCATTGCGAGTCAATAGCTGAAGTCTAAATCTGTACAGTTTTATCTTCGATAATAGAAAGTTGCGAAGCCTGTAACAGTAACTATGATACACTAAGGAAATCGTTTAGGTACATATGATAAATATTCCAGATTATTATGCAAATCGGGTTTCACCCTTTCGCGATCTCGCTGTTGGCTCAACAACTTCCATCTTTCTACCACAACGAGATTAATTTCTATTCACTAAGCAGCATGTAACAACCTACGCTTTTCAAAATTCATCGATTTCTCCATTCAACGAGAGCTCGAAACATTAATTACGAATCGGCGTACACGTCCGTGCGAGACCCGATCAAAAAACAATTTCCCCGATCCTCGAAAAGTGGGAGGCCTCGGGCGTCCGCCCGGAGCTTCGAACCAAATCTCGATCCGGCCTCGAGATCGATTCCAGCCGGATCATCGAACTTTCCCGCGGGTTCAGGTTCCGCCGGTGCGCGGACTGGCTCGCCGCGATCTCGCGACGCGGCTCTATTCGATCCGATCGTCCCCTATTCCCCTCTCAACCCCTTACGAGCCAATGTTGTAGGGATGGAGGGTACCTCGACAGCAGGAGCCCACGGAAAGGTCCATTATCGGTCCTCGATATCCCATTCCGCGTTGCGGCCGCCGAGAAAGGGGGTCTCCGGTTCTCCTCTCAGACATTGCACTCTCGCGCTCCCGTTCGACTGCACCGAGCGCGTTGCTCGCGTGAAAGATGGTGAAAGAAGAAGGGAAGGAACGAGAGTAGCCACACAGTGAACCATGCCGAGCGACCAGTGCAAGAGGTGAAGGGTGAAGCGAGGGGGGTTGGTCGTCGAGAGGGAAAGAAGGCGGGAGGGAAGGAGGCCAGAAGGAAAGGACGAGGGACAGGAAGAGACGGAACGGACGAGAGAGTGCGAGAAAAAGAGAAAGAAAGAGAAGAGGGAGAGAAAATGAGGGGAAACGGTGAACCGAAAGAAAAGGAGGGAGGAGAGTGTCGAGGAACGAGGGGCACAGTGGTGTCGGGAGGGAACGGAGATATATCCAGCGTGTAGAAAGAGAAAGGCGGACGGTGGGGTGCGAGCAGGAGGGAACGCGACACGAAAGAGACACGAAAAGTTAGCGAGAGATAGAAAGCCGTGCGGAGAACGCGCCAGCGTGAGTGTGGCACGGAGTTGCATCGGGTGGGGGGGCCCAGCGAACGACTCGGGCCGGGTCGAGGGGAACGCGAGAGGGACGAGTCGAGGGATCGTTGAACTCCGGCAGTGATCGCAGTCTGTGCTCAATGCGCGGCTGCGTGAATGTGCGCTGGCGCGCGCGCCCGCGCGCGCTCACGCTCGTGCACGTGAAGTGCATCTATGTGTGCATCGCCGCTGCCACCGCCGCCGCCGCCGCCGCCGCCGCCGCCGCTGCTGCACGGTGCACGGTGCACACTAACGTGCGCGCGCACGATCGCTAACTCCTCTGTCCGTTCGTGTTGCGGCTGTGAACGAGAGTAGTCGGGAGAGGAACGACGGAGGAACGGAGCGTGAGGGAGAGAGAGTTAGCGGTGGGTACGAGTGGGAGCGAGAGGGCAGGATAAGGCCAGGCCAGTCAGTAACGATGTCATTAGTTTAGTCAGTCAGCGAGTCAACAACTACGCTGTTTCGCGGCCGTTTCGTGTGGGTCCCTGCGGTCCCCGGGCTTTTTACCCCCACCACTGACCAGCAGCCCGCGAATCTCTCGAAATTCGTGACAGGCATTATCCAACCGGTGGGCTAGTTTTCTGTTTCGAGACCGGGGAAACCGCTATTGGGCCTGTTGGTAGTTTCACTCCGATGGTTTCACTATTGAACGTATATCTTTTTTCTTTTTTATTTATTCTTTTTTTTTCTTCTTTTCTTTTTTCTTAAATTCGAAGATGGACGGATAGCCGCGAATGGAGGCCGGGAGGAGTTTGTTGGCATGCGATAGATATCGAAATAATAGAGTTAGAGTGCCACAGAAGCGTTACGTTAGCCGGCAATTACAGCTGAGTCGCCCAGCGGTTAACCCCGCAATTTCTTAATCGGCCACGTTTTCGCAAATGGGACACATGGTGCTTCTATGACGCCGATTTAACGTTTGTTTGTTATCGTTGCCGATCTCGTGCCGGAGGATCGCTCGAGTTGGTCTCGATCGTAGCTCGACTTTCGAACAGACTTCGAACTTGATTCTTTTTCTTCGTTTACTTATTTTTTGCGCTGCTTAACAATTTTTTTTTCTTTGCGATAGAGATACGTTTGAGAGATGCGCGGGTGGTATGGACAAGCGTAGGGTCGACTGTTATAACAATTAGACAGACTATATGGTTTCTAAATAGAGCCAGGTAGTCGTTCGCGAATATTCCGAGTTGAATCACCGCGACCCCATACACCGCTCAATATAATTAAAAGATCCCTCTGCCGTTCACATAACTCAGATGCCCGAGGAAATACTGGCGCGTTAAGCGCGCAGTATTTCGTCGCTAACATTCAATCAACTTGGCCGAATTGGCCAGAAACGCGATCCCCCTATTATTCTAAGCGGTTCGTCTTATTATCCAGCCTCTGGACGCCACCAAGCCGCTCGTTTCATAACAAACCAGTGTCGCCTTAAAAATAATTGCCCCGCCTGGCGAGGGTTAGCTGTTCCCCAAATCGAAATTGCAATTCGATTGGAAAGTTGAAACATGTACGGTCGAACTTCGTACATAAGTATGCTGAAACAAAATTTCACCCAAGGTCCGAATTTACGAGCACTAAATTCCAACTTAGTTACCGTCGAACGTCACTCCGATTGTACGAATTTTTTAAAATTCTGCTTTCTGCGATAATCCAAAAAGTGTGCAAACTTTCTCCAACTTTTATCATATTCGCCCATTTAATTATCCGAAAGTATTAGGTTGCCCCGAAAAGATTCTTAAATTTAAAATAATATTTTATATCTTGCAATGTATTGTTATATCGTATAGGATCATTTTTGCTCCATTTACCTTCCTCCATCTTTTCTCAACAAATAACGCTGTATACTCATACAAACACCTTCGAACGAAGTCGCTGCGCGAGGATAACGAAAGAAACTTTCCAGGACAATCTAATATTCTGTTCTGCAATATGTTCAAACAAATAGAATTCTACTCTGAGAAGAGTGCTCGGAGGAAGTCCCATGTATACTCGAATCTTTTCCTCGTCGTCGTAGGCCGGCGAAGTTTCCCAACCCCGCGCTCCGCGTTTTCGCGTCTCTCTCAGCGTCCGTAATAATAATAACTGCGAGGAGAACACAATCCCCGCGAACACACGATCCCGCGTTGTGCAATGCTGCAACTGCAGTGCACTGCACCGCCACCACCACCGCCATAGCCGCACCACCACCATTGGCATCGGCACCACCACCACAAACGAGCATCGCCGCCGCCCGAACGACCGAGCGGCTCGATCGCTCGTGTGTAGGTGCTAACACGTACGTGTGAGTGTTTTATACGCGGGTCAATGACTCGCCGAGTGCATAGTTTGCGCATGCGTCGCTCTGTGTGCGTGTGCATATCGGCACGGCTCGGTATGCACGTGCAACCACTGGGACGGGAGTGTGCAAGCGCTCGCGACAACGGCCCGGACACGCGTGTGTGCGTGTGTGCTCGCCGCATTAAATATGTTAATGTATGGTGGCTCTGACTCAATAGTACGGCCAATATTCCATTGGCGTATCGACCCGCCGATATGCACGCGTATTTTTGCACCGACCACCCTCTCCGACTCTCTCCCTCTCTCCCTCTTCGTCTTTCTTCGGAGCGTTCGTCGGTGCCGTCGCTCTGCACCTGCAAAAATCGTGGACCGACAGGATGCGGAGGAAGGATGGTGTCTACCGGTTGTCGTAGGGGGAGATTCGGCCAGGGGATTCTAGGTGGTTGGTTCGGTGCGTGAGTAATTAGGTTCTTCAAGAGGTTTGGCTGCAGTTTGGAGACGGTTGGTAACGGTGTTTCGGAAAATTGGTGGAGTTTGCAAACTGGGGAGGTTGGTTTGGTGGTTTCTTGGTTTTTATTGAGATTGGATGGTGTACGCTGTTAATATTTGATAGAATGGGTGGAGTTTGCAAGCTGGAGAAATTGGTTTCGTGGTTTCTTGAATTTTTATTGGGATTGGATGGTGTATGCTATTAACATTTGACAAAATTGGTGGAGGTTGNTGGTGTTTGGGTAAATTGGTGGAGTTTGCAAACTGGGGAGGTTGGTTTGGTGGTTTCTTGGATTTTTATTGAGATTGGATGGTGTATGCTATTAACATTTGACAAAATTGGTGGAGGTTGCAATCTGGAGAAGTTGGTTTGGTGGTTTCTTAAATTTTCATTGGGATAGGGTACTGTATGATGTTAGTTTTTGGAAAAATCGGTGTTTGCAATATCGAGAAGTTGGTTTGGTGGTTTCTTACATTTTTATTGGGGTAGGGTGGTATATGCTATCAATATTTGACAAAATGGGTGGAGTTTGGAAACTGGAGAGATTGGTTTGGAGTTTTCTTGGATTTTTATTGGAATAGGGTACTGTATGTTATTAATCTTTGAAAAAATCAGTGGAGTTTGCAAACCGGAGAAGTTAGTCTGGTGGTTTCTTAGATTTTTATTTGTATAGGTTATGCTGTTAGTGTTTGGAAAAATGGGCGAAGTTCGGAACGGTTATTTTGGAGTTTTCTTGGACTTTGACTGGGATAGAAAGGAGTTTGCTATTAATATTTAGGCAAACCGGTGTACTTTATAAACATTGAAGTTTGTAGAGGTTGGTATAGAGTTTTCTAACATTTTGACTGGCTCAGGAGGATTTATGCCACTAGTGTTTGGGAAAACAGATCGAGTTTGCAAACATCGAACTTTGGAGTCTTCCAAGATTTTGACTGGTTTAGGAAGGTACCGATAGTTTCTCAAGATCGTCGCTCTGGTCGTTGAAGAAACGAGGCTCGCAATTGTCTCTTATGTAAAGCGAGACGACAAATTACACGCTGTGCGTTCTGTAACGTAATCTTCCCTTTCCCTGACGACATTGCATCGGTCTGTCGGCGAAACGGTGACGCTCGTCGAAAGGTGTGCAGCGACTCGCGCGCTCGTTGAAGCGCGTGAGAACGCTGGTTTGCGCAATTTTTCGTATCGTAAAATTATCTGGGATGAAAAACGTCGAGTTCCATGTCGAATGGAGGTGCTTTGAAAGAGAGTCGCGAAGACGATAAAAATTAGCCAAGAAAGAATTCAACCCTTCGGTTTGACACATTTCGTGGAACATCTGATAAACTCTTGAATACCGTCACTCTGTCCTTCGACGCAGATACGAACGCTCCGATTGAAACAATCTGGTCATTAGATATCTATCAACTTAACGCGACGTTAATTATTATACAGAAATACGATACAACGTGTATGACAAATTTTGATTGAAAAATATTTCTCAGTTGTTCAATGAGGACTTAAATTAGAAGGAAATGAAAACCTTAATAAGAAACGTATCGCACGGGCCGTTGTCAAAGGTTGAAAGCGTCTAATTATTTTTCAATCGTTATATATTATCTCTTTTTAATTCCACGGCTTCCTGTGACATAATTGTTAAGTGGTAAACATCAATAAACGCTCCGACCGGGAATATCTCAAATTTCTAATTTCAATAAACCAATACTAATATTTACATTAAAAATACAAGTTATCGTATACATTATCTAGAGTCGCAGTATTTTAATTAGCATAAAAACACGTTGCCAATGGTATATGAATAATTTCTCGATTTAAGATTTGAAAAAAAAGGGAAAAAAAATGTAGAAAAAAAAAAGGATAAAAGCAAGCACACGTAATAAAATGTATAAGAATTCGACATTAACACGCTATCATTGCCCGTTTTTCCACAATTAGCACGCAACGCGTTATCTCGTGAACGCTTGAAAATCCCGTTAAGCGTAATCCTAACGACGTTGAAAAAAAAAGGAAAAAAAAAAAGAAAAAAAAAAACGGAAAAAAAAAAATAATTCACCGTGGCTGCTGGTTTCTTTCGAAAGCTCTCCGACTCGCCTGTTTCCGTTTCTCTGGTCGCGATACGAGGTACAACATTAGCCCCCGAGGGCACGTGATACACATCGAGCATGCAACTGCCGGTGCGTACGTTTGCCTCTTATATCACGGCTCATTAACGTGGATAATTAGTTTACTAGCACAACCGTAACGCGGCTGTACAACTCGATTCACGTCGTGGCACGTTTCATTGGGAATTTATAGCGGACGCTTGTGAATAAAGTTTCGAGCCAGAATTCGCGGGATTCCTCTATGCAGTCGTGTTTCCTCCCTGCCGAATAGTTTCTTCCTTCTTCCATAAAATTCTTCTTGGAATAAAAGAGTATCGGTTTGTTTTTTTGCTCCTGTTCAAAGCTATGATACTATCAAAGCTCGTATTTTATATTTCATACATCGAAAAGGTAAAAATAGCGAACGACGACGTACGAAAGATTTTTTACTCACTTTTAAAAGCGATCTTCTCAACTCAAACTTTGAATTACGATGCGTCTTTAGGACACAAAATTATTCTCAAAGGCACTTATGTAAGCAACAATTTAGTCTTGTTCCGTGGTAAGATTTAGAAAAAGTCAGGTTCCTTCGTCGATGTGTTAACATTTTATCTACTCTTTACGATTGAGGTTGACACTTGCGATCGGTAACAACCGACTCAGTTGGGCTCGGATTCGTCGCCCGTAGAGGAAAGTTGTCTGGTGTGGCAATAAATTTCTTTACGATTGGTTCCTCGTTTCCAGAAATATAAGATGTCTTGAAACTTTTATTTTTTGCATTCCTTTAAAAATCGTGCGCTCGTTTCCCTAAAAAGGTTTCTTAATTTAGAAAAAACAAATCTGTAGAGGAAAGTTGCTCAATATAGGGAAGGTTCCGAATGTGTGATTAAGAAACAGGTGTATTTTATCCTCTAATGTTACGATTAATACAGTTTCGTCGCTTTTTTCTTATTATATCAATATTAATAAATATTCCTCGTATTAAGCAACTTTGCTCCATGGATATTCTTTTTTTTTTTAAACGATTGCGGTGAATTAATCTCGAAAACCATAATAGGGTTGATATTTAATGACAAAAGTGTTCGATATCGTTTTAAAAGAATGTAAAAATTAAGGTATTAGAGCGTTTTAAATTTGTAAAAATAAGGAAGCAATTGTGAAGAGATTTGATTAATTTTTTGATGATTTTTAAACTTCCTTTGTAGCATGAATTGCCGTTCATACTCGAGAATTAATATTCTTGCACTTGTTCTACACCGAAACGTTCGGTCGAGGATATTTCAGAGAATTTGGTTGCAGAGAAATGTATTATTCAAAATGTTAAGTGCACGTAGTCCGAAATACTTTGAGAATTTTCATATGTATGTGGGAAGTTCCGAAGGATGTTCGTAAAGGTGAACGCATCGGTGGCTGTCTTATTTCTAACGTAAACGATCACTTTATTCGGCGAATTTAATGAAACGTCTTAGGGACGAGCGAAATGTTGAAGAAGACTCATTTATTTCAGCCAAGTAAAAGTTTCTGATAAAAGGTTCTGTTAAACTTGTAGAATTTATCACCAACATTCATTTTTCACTTTATGCTAAGCGAAACTTGCTTCCAGAAGTATCTTACGATTCAGGAATCGGGGAAAAATTTTTTCCAATCTCTTTTTCAATTCTTAATTCTTTAACGGTTGGCACAAACTGATAAGTATTCTTTAAAAAATACATAACTCTGTATTACGTTCAGAATTAGTGGCATTTTTTATCAAGAACTTTCTGTTTATATAATATAATATTTTCCTTTTATCACTTTTATTTTAAACATTAATTCTTGTATGGTATATTTCCATAATTCAATATTGGATCAACCTCTTCGCGTCTAAAGGTTGATATCTGTCCCATTAAATACCATATACGCTAGAATATACAGGGTGTCCCAAGCAAAGCGAAAGACTTTTAAAGGGATGATTCCTGGGAAGATTTCAAGCAACTTTTCCCTTCGCTAAAACGACAAATTCGGCGTTGTTAACGAATTATTAACGAAATACACCGACAAATCGCAGAACGAAACAGGAGCGTTGTCTCCGCGCTTGTAACTCAAAATAAATCGATGATTATGAAATTATTAAAAATAAATCTTTAATCCGTTAAATGCGAATTGGCAATAATCTCGCTACAGCGAATATACAATTTTCAACAAGGAAAACACTCGGTAACCGACTGCTCAGCTCAACGTTTAAACAGTGAGTGAACTTGGGTCGTTTTCCAAACCTCATCCTGCGTTTCTGTCTTTTGTTATTAGGCTCTGTTGAAAAACGGTCGTCGGAGCTCCAGTGCTTAAGTTATTAATATGACTTTCTCTTTNCTTTAATCCGTTAAATGCGAATTGGCAATAATCTCGCTACAGCGAATATACAATTTTCAACAAGGAAAACACTCGGTAACCGACTGCTCAGCTCAACGTTTAAACAGTGAGTGAACTTGGGTCGTTTTCCAAACCTCATCCTGCGTTTCTGTCTTTTGTTATTAGGCTCTGTTGAAAAACGGTCGTCGGAGCTCCAGTGCTTAAGTTATTAATATGACTTTCTCTTTGTCGTTTGCTTCCGTTTTGGCCATTTTTATTCTGTTCGTGTCCAACATAATATTAAAATAAAATTAATAATATTAGGAAAAAAATAATCGAATATAATCAGTTAGTAACTCTAGGTCGGAGCAAAGAAAAATTAAATTGAAAAAAATAATAAAGTCAACGAGAAAGGGTTAAGGCGGCACGTACTCTTTCGTCGCACGCGGTCGTCTAACGAACCCTTTGGCTCGAATATTCCAAAGGAAGGTGATTGACCTCTATCATGCCTTGACAGTCAAACAGCTACGCGTTCTTTCGTCTAACAGTCACGACGTGGTTACTGTTAGTTCGTCAAATTTGCCCGAAACACCGTGGCCTCGTTGTGTAACCACGGGACCACCGAACGAAATCGTAAATCGTCGCTTCTATGGCCAGTCCAAGGAATGATTCACTCGAAACCGTTTACGACGCTCGGAACGTATCAATGGAGTTCGATTTTTCGGACGTTTCTTCAAGAAATCTGTAGACAAGAAAATTAGGGGGATGATCGATCAATTTTCATTTAGGAATCTCGTCTTTGGTAATAGATCGAATATCGTTGAAGGTTTTTAAATATTTTTGACGATTTAAAAATTGGAGATATAATAAAATTTATGTGGTCGTATGAAAGGATTGTGAAAAAGTTCGTTTCTGGAATTTTCTTCTTTTTTACTTTTTATCGCGCAGAGCTTCGAACTTTCTGGATTTTAAATGCTCGAAAACTCTCGGAGAAATTAAGAAACTATTATCCTTTTGTAATGTCTAGTTAATGGGATATCTACGCTTCCAATGGAATTTAAGAGAAATCCTTTGTAACACAGTTCTACGTTTCACTTAATTGACTTTTCATCAACGAAAGCTTTAAAATCTCACCGTTACGATTCTAATTTTCGAAAAAGTTAAATTCTCGCTTTGTACAAATGAAAAAAAATGAAAAAAAAAAGAGAAAATTATTCCATACGAAATCTTTTATCTCATCGTTTCTCGAAAAATTTATTCCTCCACAAACATCGTGCATAAATCATCGTTCAATAATTCCCAACTTTCCTTTCGATCCGTATTACCATCGACAAAGACGTATTGCTCGGCGATCAGGAGCAGAATTGGAAGCAGGAAGTCGTATCGAAAGTAAACGGTCGGTCGGATCGATTTGCCTCGGCGGCGAGTGTCGAGATTGGAAAAAACGTGTCGAGGCTGGCTGCTGGAAGGAGCGAACAGAAGCTTAGCGTAATCCCCGTCCGACTGGTATGTGTACCTAACGATACGAACGCTGCTAACAAAACCTGCCTGGCGGAAGGTCAGTGACCCTTTCAAACACTCGAAGCCGCCGTCTAATGACTGGAATCACCGCGAACGGATCAATTACGGAGCCCCTGGTGCAATTAAATCAGGGCGAGGGGTGACTCGACGAAACAATTGCCACGATCTTTCTACCCTTAACGTTGTAATATTCGAAGGGTAGAACAGTGATTTCTTTTTTTTTTTTTTTTAATTTATTATATGGTTGGAATGTGTTATGGTTAAGGCATTTTTTTTGAAGTCGAAGATTGCTTTCTGGGTTTTTGAAATTTATATCGCGCGAATGGGATGCTGGGAAGAATGGTTTGAGAATTTTTATAACTATATTAAATTTTATCGATCGATGTGGAAATTTTTTCTTTACGATGAATTGGATACAGAGATGGACATCTTCAAATTATTGTCTTTATTGAGATTTTCAGTGAGATCTTAGGTAATTTAACTATTGTTGAAAAGTTAGATTATGATTGCTAAATGGTTTAGAAAAATCTTGCTTTTGGTTTTAGAGTAAATTTATCCGAGCAATATGTCGGTATTTTCATCTACTGATGAAAACTCTAGGAAATCGGATACTTTGATACTTAGACCAAAATATGAAACATTTTATATTTACATATAGTAAAATACTGAGAAGTGAGTCGTAAATATTATATTTAAGAATAATTAATTATTCTCTATAGCTGCGTCAAAATGACCCTACATCCGACATCCGAAGGTTAACCACACAACGCGTTAACTAAAAAATATTCCCTCCAAAGTCCAACCCAAGAAACAAATATTACATAATAATTAACAAATCTATATTACCCAAAAATCTCTATCAACAATTTTAATCTATCTGTCACTATCCATCCCAATTTTCCTACCATCTCCGAAATCAACAATCCTACGCTGCAAAGTCGAACAAGACTCACGAAACCAACATGGCGGACAACGAGGCTGACCTCCGTCGCGAGAATCGCGCCAATTACACGTTTATTCCGGTTTTGAAATTCAGATTGATCCAGCCGACGGCCGTAACAATGTAAGCGTCTCGCTGTCCGCTCCGTCTAACGTCAATGACTATTGAACCTCGGCGAGAGAGCAAGGAGAAAGAGAAATAGAGAAAGAGCACACGCACACACGGCCCGTAAACTCTAAACTCTAACGGGTCAGTGACCCGACGCGACGACCAAGCTGGAGCCGCAACGCGTTCATTTCATTAGACGGCGGATACTTAGTGAAATTAGTATTAACACTCGAACGAGACGGCCGCGCTCTCACTTTCGAGCCATTGTGGCCGACGTTTTCCGGAAAAGAAAGCTCTTCGCGTTGCCTCGCGAAAACCGCCGCGGAGAATCGCGAACGCGCCGCCGCGAATCGATTCGACGCGCCATGAGACCCACCGACGGTTTCACCCGTTCAGAATATTTTCGGACATCTTGATATTTTTAGGCGTGTTTTGGTTTTTGGATCGTCGAAGAGCGGTATTCTTGGACTGGGTCCTAGAATTTGGTTATTGTTAGGGTGTAACGGATGTTTGAGCATTTTGGGACATTGTGGTGGAAGAAATGGGAGTTTAGAAAGGATTCTTACGATATTTGGTTATTGGAAAATTTTGAAATTTTATTCAATGGTTAAGTTAGATCTGCGTTCTAGGATTTGGTTATTGTTAGGATATATTGATTTTGGAACATTATGGTAGTAGCAATAAGGGTTTAGAAACGATTCCTACGGTAATTGGGTACTGGAAAATTTGGAAATTTTATTTAATGGACTGTTTGAGGATTTCGGCACATTATGGTGGTAGAAATAAGGGTTTAGAAAGGATTCTTATAATATTTGGTTATTGGAAAATTTGGAAGTTTTATTTAATGGTTAAGTTAGGTCTGAGCTCTAAGATTTGATTAATTTGGTTATTGTTAGGATATAATGGATGTTTGAAGATTTTGGGACATTAGGGTGGAAGAAATAGGAGCCTGCAAAGGATTCTTACGGTATTTGGTTATTGGAAAATTTTATTTAATGTTTTATTTAAAATTTTGTGAATTTTATTGGGCAGTTTCATTCAAATTATATTTCATTTAAATTATAGTTCATGGTATTTATCTTTTTGTTTCTTAATGAATAGGAGTCCAAATTCCACAAAAAATTCCTGTACACGATTTCCATTCATTTCGTCGTTATATGTACGAAAGGTCTGATAATCGGTTATCGGAGACAGAAGAAATAGAATTTGATAGAAAGCTCGAGTCCACGAAACGAACGTTAATATACGAACTTATGTGGCAGGTCAGCGACCCCGTTAGACTCTTATAGGCCCGTTCTCCTGTCTAAGTCACGCTATGACTGTTAGTCATACGAATAGCTTCCACTTAATTTTCTTTTCCTCGCTTATTATGCACTCGCGCCATTAAGACGCTTTTTTTCGCGTGCAATTGTTACGCGAAAAAATTGCGAGCATCGACGTTTGTCATGGCACCTCTTCCATCAACATTTCTTCGACCGTGTTTGTTTCAGTTAAATACAATTATTATTCGAAAAACTTACTTTTCTATATAATTTCGGAAAATGGGAGAAGCAATGGAGGATGAATTTAATTTCTTCAATTTAAATATAATTTTTTAAATTCTGGATTCAAGTAGTTACTTTGAATAATGCATATGCACACTTTTTTTTTTAATTAGAGAACATGTAAATTTTCTATATTCTCATTTCTATTCTTTTAGATTTCAGTACCAAACTTTAATAGCCGCATAAGAAATTAATTAATCAGCATATAAAATCCAAAATAAATACAGTAATATTCAACTATTTTTTCTAACTACCTACAAAAAAAAAAAAAAAAAGAAAAAACAATTCTGACCTTAAAACATTTATTCGAATTAACCTTTAGAAATTTTCTTATCGTTTCCAAATAGATGTTCCGAAACCATAAACTCCTTCCCATAAATTTTTCTAATTTTAAACATATTACCTCCAAACGATACACAATTGAAACAACGATTAATAACATTCACCCACAAAATTAAATTCCGCACATTTCCCTGGATTCATTTTGCATCGGTGGAGAAATGTCTCGTGGACACTTGTTAAGCCCGGAAAACCGAATATCGCGATCGCGTGAAAGCTGCACATAAGCTCGAGCTTGTCAGTTGTCGCGCGCTGGCGCGTGCAACGAGCCGGCGACATCGATCGAAGAACTACTTTCACCAAGGGTGAATGCCTTTCGACTTTATTCTCGCCTTTATCCGCGTTCGCGGGCCTTCGAGAGCAGAGAAAGATATACGACCCGCGTATAGAGAGTAGGTACGTCACGCGGCTCTCTTGATTCTTGGGTCGTTGCTTGCCACCGCTGCTTAGAGAGCAGCGAAACCTGTTGCTCTTTAATGGCTCGAACTCGGTCGTTGAACGTACGCTGATTTTTTCTCCCCTAGTCGGTGGAGATATAACTGGATCGGGGGCTCTTGACGAAAGTCGATGCTTGACTGATGAAGAAGTACCAGAGCTTGTGCTTCGGTTCCTTCTCAACACGTTGCGATACTATTCCACAGGGTTTGCATTTATTCTAATTGATAAATTATTCATTTTTATCAGCGAACCAAAATTCTGATTGCTATTTAGGTGATCTGAGATGATTAACAGTAGAACTATGGCGATAAAGGTGGATAAGGTGATTATCGTTTGGTCAAAACGACTTGTTTGCAATTTCTCGAATGAATTTCTAGAAATTTACACCTTTAAGAATTCCTTGTGTTTTTTCGCAACGAATACGATTAACACCAGAACTACCGGCGATTAAAGCACACTTATTTCTACCGAAGTAAAAATGAGTTTTTAATTTCTATAAAATTTCTAAAATTCTATAAAATTCTATGAAATTCTAAAATTTCTACCGAAAAAATACGCAATGCAAGATAAACAAAGCTTTGTCTACGTTTTTAACAGAAAATCACGGAAAATTGCCTCCGAGATGCCACAGCCAATTTATAAAATATTTATAAAATTTCTATAAAAAATTATGAATGGGTCATTTCGACCACTTCGGTAGTTCTGGTGTTCGAGACGTATCTCCCTCGGATTTTATATTTCTCTTTCCAAGCACCCGTTATTTTTATTTACACAAATTTTCCCGATCCTTGCACCGCGAACTCCTTCGTTAGAAGTGGATCCTTCGATTCTCAGATCGAACACATCTCACACCGTTGGACACTTCCTCTTATTTAAACTTCGCACACAGTTCTAAAATTCCTTCGGGTACCTCGAAACAGGTCCTCGCGTCCCAAATACCTGTTCGCTCTCTTGGTTACGTTCTAACGTTTGTGATTCACACCTAACACGTGAACGGTTCGTTCACACCAAGCAAACCGAAAGTTCAATCACTTCTACGGTAAACACATCCGAGTCGTAGCCATGATTCCAAGTTACCACGAGTTAACACGTCTCTAGCGATTCTTATTAGAACCACGAAATATTCTTCTGTTAGAAAAAAAAGAAAAAAAAAAAGAAAAAAAGGAAAAAAGAAAAAAAAAAGAAAAAAAAGAAGAAGAATGTCGATCGTTTCCAATTGGAACGTAATCGTAGGTATGCTTCGAGAATACAAGTTAAACTAAGCATCGACCAGACGAAGACTTATTTTCGTATTCTGTTATCCTTGGCTCACCCACTTCCAGCCACGTCCGCCATTGTAACACCGGTTTCTGTTCGTCAAGGTACGATTCCCTTATTAAGGTATATTCGCGAAGACCTCCGATTTTCATCGACAACGCGTTCCGAACTCATTCGCGAATTGTTTCGTGTCATCCTGCGTTACCTCAGAGTGGAATCTTATGGCAACGATTCCAATGTTGGTTGTGTAGAAAGTAAGGTTCACCGTGTGGCTGTGTTAAGTGGTTTCTGCATTAAATTAACAGTCTCAATGATTTCTCCGTTATCTTGGTTTTTGACGAAATTTCTGTCGAGGCTGTTTCGAGTTCTCAAAATCTGTGATTGCGAATTTTGAAATCTTCGATACAGAAATTTTGTTCAGCTATCTACGATAAATATCTATTAATTAAAAATTTCACGTGGTGAGTACTCCGGTACTATATAGTAATTAAAATAGTAATATACAAAAATTATCATTCACGAGTTTCATATACAAAAGAAGTCGACAGTCCAGTTTTGTAAAATATAAAAAAAAAAGAAAAAATAATATCCGAGTAATTATTTATAATTTTATAGTTCCCAGCTACAATTCCCTCAATTTTATTTCCACGTTTTAAAATCGAACCTGTTTCCTGTTTTTTCCCCCCTTGAATCTCAATCTACATTTCTTTAAAAATTCCTCCTGAAATCCTGAAATATCTCGTATAAGAAAACTTGTCGCATCATACCAAAAAACTCAGTTTTCCTTAAAGATTCTGATCATCAACGCGATTTTGTAAGAAACGAATTGGTTAAGATCTCGAGGTGAATACTAACGAACAGTCGTCGCTAAACCGTTAACGCGTTCAGACGTGTTTTCCAAAAATTGTCCTCGCGATTATTTTAATTAAGTTTCAACCGATAGCTTCTAATTGTCGAGTGTGAATCGTTCCATCCGCAACGAACAATCGTCAAGATATATTCTTAACAAAAGAATAATAATCAAACACATCGAGTATTTCTTTCAATTACTCTGTCAGCTCGAATTTCGGCTATCTTCGATCATGGATAACAGAAGAACACAGGTTACCGTAAGCGTTACCAACGAATCCCAAAGAATGCTACAAACGAAACAGTTCTTCGCCAACGCCGCTTCGTCAGAGGCATCTCTATCGGAGGAACAGGCCATTGTCATCGAAGCCAAAGACGGAATTGCGATCAGAGAATACGCGAAGAAGGTAGCTTCTATAATTAAGGCTGGTAACATCAGGTTCGTGTCTCTAGTGTTTTCAACAAACGCGATTTCTACGCGCTTCTTTTAACGTTAGGAAATGGAGGAAAATTTATCGGACATCGATACATTGAATTTCGAAACGTATCCATGTATCGCAATTTGAGGTTCCAACTTTTTTCGAGACGCGAGTCGCGACCTACTTTTATAATGGCTAAGTAAGCTGAGATCCCTGCCACATTCGTGTATTTAATTCTTAAGAAGTGAATCAAGGTTTGTCAGTATGGAAATTTGACAAAAAATATTAAATGTCACAGCGAGTAATTAAAATATCTAAAAAATAACACGATTAAAGTGGAGTTTTATTATTTTTTTAATATCGGCAAAGGTGGAGTTCAAGCGACTTTCTTTCGCTTGAACTCCAAAAAAATTGGTGTTATGATTATCAGTAGAATATTTGAATAAATAAAGATCGAAAACCATCGCTATGAAATTGCATTCTTTTTTTTCTTTTTTTATTTTTATACATATTACAATTAAAAATAACCGCGATGATCACCTAGAAAATACTTCAAAACCCCCATAAAAGTCGGAAATCTTGATTACTCTTTCATTTTCCATCCACATCGTATCTTAATATTATGACAAAAATTTGAATTCAGTTTAATTAAAATTTTGTCGAACCATTGAAATCCTGTGCGAAATTTGCAAATTATGTAAAATGATGGTTCAGTTGATATACAGTCGCTATTTAGCCGCACAGAAGCCAAACTACACAACTCCATTAAGGTTAATCGTTCGGTTCGTGAGAAATTGAGCACTAATGGTGTGCTTCGGTTGTAAAATTAATCAATTAACCAATGTGGCTCCCGGTTCAATTATAATCCACAGTTAACACGACTCCAGAGCTCGAAACTTCGATCGAGAAGAAAGGAAGAACGAAATCAGGCGAAAATAATGGTGTACGTGAGTTAGTGGCTTGCCAGGCTAACGGGTCCTCGATATTTCTCTTGTCGGCCTTCGGTGTCATAGTCGGAAGCGGCATAGTTGGCCCAAAGAGCATGGCAGTATCCCGTTTTGCCTGGAGGCATCGTTTTATCCAACCTTCGCCTAGGTCGCTCGATTTTGCGGAGTCGTACTCGTGCATGCGCTCAAGGCCGCTCGTAAAAAATGGAAATTTTTAGAGTTAGGCTTTATTTTAATGATAAAAATTAGTCCTCCAGTATCATCGTATCGCGATACAGTTCTTCGGACGATATTTTCACGTGTTTCTTCTTATCAGCCATTCTTAACATCGGAGGGATGAAAACAACCCCTAAAGCGAGGAAATTGTAACAAATTTAGAAAAATAGAAATTTTGTATGCGTGTTTGTCAGGACGATAAAAAGAGAAAAATGTAGTTGAGGGTGTCTTAAAAATTGTTATATCATACCGTTAGAAGATTTTATTTTTCAACGATGGAAACAGTAGGATTTTAGTCACAGAGAAAGAAAGTTTGTAGTTTCGTTGCAACGATGAAATATATTTTTCAAGCTGCAATCTTGAGTTCCGTCGTCCCTGAGACGGCTTAAGATTTAAATAATCACGCATCTCCAGAGATTTGCATACTGTCAGTGTAACGATGTGTCTCGTTGAACGGGATGAGTATACATAGTTGCGATGCTTCCGCGATGATTTCTGCGAAACCATTGATTCTTCAACAATCTATTAAGAATTAAACATCGATCGTTTCGTGTCGTTTAGATTTTGCTAATTTAAAATATCAAAACTAAATAAATTCCTACCAGAATCACCAATTATTAATTCTCTTCGTCTTAAGGTCTAATTTTTTTTATTAGCAAATATTTTCTTTTTTTTCAAACGAAATTCATGTCGAAATTAAAGAAAAGACAGTCGCGCTTAAAAACCTTGCTCCCTATCGCGATTCTTAAACCCAATCCTTGCACCAGCACCGAGAGAGCAAAAGAAGAAACTCGAAAGCCAAGGTTCCGCCTTGGCCAATCCGCACGCAAGCGAATCGCGAACGGTCCGTGACAATGCAGAACGATCTCCCGCCAGAAAGGGGACGTTTTTTCCCCCCTGTCGCGTTACGTAAACCCCCGAAAGAAAACGGTCCTTCTCATAACCGCTTTTTAGCGTTGCATCCGTGGTTTCACCGAGGTTCGATCGAAAATTTCGGCGAAAGGATCGTCGAAAGAACTTCCGTTCGAGGAAAAAGAAAATGAATTTTTTCATTCGTTCCTGATACGTGACTAATTTACGAATTATAAAAAGGAATTGCCTATCTTTAGATATTCCTCGAATAATTTTTTTCATCAGTCATTATTAATATCAAAGGGATGGAAACAGTTCCCGAAAGTACAACGTGAAATAAAAATGTAATCCAGTATCCTGAAAATTACAGCATGCTTAGAAAAATTGTTTAAATATGAATTAATTCTGCGATACTCGAGACTTAACATACTGTCCGTATAAAAATGAAGGTTCCCATTTTTCCGTACGCGCAACTCAAGTACGGTATATTATTCCGGACCTGCTTTCAATGCGTTTAATTTATTCGAGGCACCGAAACATTTTATATACTACTTTATTTATACCGGTAAAAAAATTGCTCCAGCAAAACGATTATTGGTCCCGAGATATTTAAAACTAACAAGCTACATACGATTCCAATCACCAGACTTTCCTTCGAGTAATTCAACCGTACACTTTATCATTCTCAAACAAAAACAAAAACAAAAAAAAAAGAAAGAAACACCTGTACACAAACAAAGTACCGTTCAGTTTACTACAAAATCATCGCCACGAGTTCATACTTGAACTCGTTACCTCCCGACGAGGTTCCAAACGATCCAACCGACAAAAACCAGGAACGAATAAAAAGAGAAAAATAGAAAAAAAAAAAAAATGAAACCAAAAAGACAGGAATCCTCGCAGGCGAATGGATCGACGATCGTTGCGGGGCCAGCGCGATGATGATCTACGAGCGTTTTCTGGAAGGCCCGCCAGCAACGATCCGGCGATGAGCCGCGAGGAGAGAGGAGGCACGTGGCGAAAAGAGAGGCGCCTCCGAGGTTCGGATTAGTTCGAGAGAGTCCTTGACTTTTGGAATGCGGACCACTGGGGTTCAGGTACATCCAGGTAGCCCAGTGCCGCGGTTCATCGCTTGTGTTCTCGTTGTGTGCACACCTGTATGCACGCGTTAGCCTTCGATCGTGCGAGTGGACCCACACATCTCCGTTATTCTCGGGCCGACAAACCGAGATAAAAGGACCTCGTGGCTCCTCCGGGGTGTAACTCCGCTGCACTGCACCTGCTCTTTCTCGAGGCTTAATTATTGCCGTGCAACGCCGAGGCGAGGTGGATTCCTGACGCGTGCGTTGGCCGTTCCTAGTTTCGACTCGAGGATGGAGGATGCAGAGAGAGTAAGAGAAAGAGAAAAAGAGAGAGAGAGAGAGAGCTGGCTTCGAGGAAGTTTCGTCGGAGAGGGATGATTGACGAGGCGCTTCGACGAATTCTGCTCGGTCCTGGCTGATTGTGGGAATCGTGGAAGGTGGAGTGACTCGGTCGTGGATCGAATATGGGCCACTGGCCTGGAAAAGCTGCTTTCCTTCGCGGTGGATGGTATAGGGGTTAACGGGAGGGGTAGTTTGGGTTGGAAAGGGTGTCGCAGAGTGGTGGCTTGTTTCGTTTGAGGTGGAGATTCGGAGATTTGGGTTGATAGGATTTGGAGCCGAGATGGTGGGTGTTAAAGTGGGTTAGGGGTGTTTTAAGTTTGGGGCTCAGCGAGGGAGGTTACCAACTTTTTTCTTGCTTTTCTTTTTGGTTTCAGAGCTCGACGGAGGGTTTAGTTTTGGACTCGAGTTGCGGTTCCCTGTTTTTACGTTTCTCATTTTACGGATATTTTTAATTGTAACTTTATCGTAAGTTAGGAAATGAAATTCGGTGTTTTGCGAATATACGAAGTTTGGTTGGTGACGCGTTAACCAGCGGTGATCGGAGCGCGAAGGAAAAAAACTGAGAGTTTCGATGCGCGCTAAAAAGAATTGTGAAATTAAACAAATTATCATTTTTACCAGAAAAGTAAAAAAGAGCGCGCAACTCGTGAATCTTCCATGAAAAAGTACACCAACGTTTTTACGTAACAGGTGTAAAAATAGTTAAGAGACGGTGTTTGCTTAGCAGTCTTGCAAAAAAGTCGAACGAACACACAGATCGTTTCTTCGTTATATGCACTTTTTTTTTTTTTTTTTTCGAACTTAAATTCCTGGTGCATGTAGAATCGAGATGTTTCAACGAGTTCTCTTTTTTTCTTTGTTTCAGGTAAGAGTCCCGCACGATGTTACATTAACGTCTTCATCGTCGATAACGAGTAAGTCAGCGAATTAATTTTTGTTTCATCATTTGTTTATCAATGCTAGAATCGAGGTCATAGAAAAGAAAGAATTAATACATTATCGTTGGAGTGGCTGGGTCAGTTATTCGATACTCGTGAAACGTTCGACAAGCTGCACGCGATTTTTAATAGTCTAAAAAGGATGCTTTTATCGCGGATATGCTAAACGTTTGCAGAATCATTTATCGGGCGTCATGGACCGTTTAGAAATCGCTGAAAATCGGCACCCAGCGTCACTTAAGCCTCCATTATATCACTTTAATATTATAGCAATTATTTAACTTTGGTTTCTCTTTAAAATATTCCAAGTGATGTTGGAATGTTTTTCAGTTTACCGAAATTTTTTTCGCAACAAAAAATTCATCTGTAGTACATCTACATTCTTCATAGTATGAAATATCGTACCATAATTGCAAAATAATATTTCTCTAAATATCTTAACACGCGTTTACAAATATAAAATATTCTAACGTAATTAAAATTTTCCTTTTTTATCGTACCAAAGATTTTAATATTTTTTTTTTTTTGCAATAAAAAATTTCTCAATGCTATCTACATCTTTCATGGTATGAAATATCGTACCATAATTGCAAAATAATATTTTTCTAAATATCCTAACACTCGTCTACAAACATAAAATATTCTAACGTAATTAAAATTTTTTTTTCTATCGCGCCAAAGTTTTTAATTCATTTTTTTTCCGCAATAAGAAACTTATTAATATTACCTACATCTTTTATGATTAAAATATTTTTCTATATTCGTGGAATAATATTTTAAAAAATATCCCAAATATTATTTTCTTCTTTATAAATTCTTTGGTATTAAAAATACGTGGCAACTCAATCAAACGAAAGACGCGACTATAAATGGCCAAATTTGGCACCCACGCTATCACCATCGAGTGTTTCTCAAGATCGAGCTAGCCGAAAGCGAAAAAAAATTCCACCGACAGACAGAAAGAGAGAGTAGCCGCGAGGGTTGATTGGTTAACGTCAAGCATCAGTTTGCTAAACGTGGCGAAGCTGCATAGCATCTCGTCGTAGATGTTGCTTCCAGGAAAAAGGCTGATTATTTACCTGACCAGGTCAGCGGCATGAGCTGCTAGAACCTGATGTTCGGACACTGCTCAACGACCGAATTTTTATACACCATGTAATACGTAGCAAAATTAGGGTCGCTAATTTTTTTCTCGGTACACGATAAATGCAAATAAAAAAAAAAAAAAAATTGGGTTATCTATTTAGTTGGCAAATTTTACTAATAGATAAATACAAGTAAAGACTCTAAGAAATTTTTTGTAACCCTCTGCGATTCTAACTTTACTTGTTTACGGCAGAAAAAAATTATAATTACAGTTTTCTTATTTTAAACTGAAATCCAGAGATTCTTTTAATAAAGAGACGCAAAATTAAATTATCAGAAAAATCAGAATAGTAGATATTTGAAAAAAATACATAACGCAAGAGAAATGTTTCACGGAAGATTCTGTAAAATACTAAAAAGTACCCTTAGAAATTAAAAAAAAATAGAATTTTTATAAAATATTAGGAACAAGTTATTCGATCGCTAATGATAATTTTAGCGTTAAAAAGAAGTATGGACACGCGAGTACGCAATTTCCAAGTCACACAGTGTTACCGTGTGTCTGGGGGTTGAAAAAGAAGATGTTGAATTAAAACGGAAACAAGAAAAACGGTTCTCTGTAAGATGATTTCTCACAGGTCCGTGAAACGGTAAATGAATGAAAACGCGAGATCGCCAGCTTATAATGAATCAGCTTATTCGCGAATCTAGTATGCAGAACAGGTCAATAAATACCGTTCAAGGTCGAGCATTTACAGCAGTCGCGATGCTGGAACGCAAGGTGTTCGATGCTTCTCCTTCCTTTCGTGTGCTCGTCTGCGTTTTCAACCGCGTGAAACGTACAGAATCCTCTTCTGGCCCTCTTCTTCCTTTTTTCTCTCGGTGGCCTGTCGAGCTCTCGTGATTCGTCGGTCGAACAAAATAAAAAAAAAAAATAAAAAAAAAAAGTAAGAAAGAAAGAAAGAAAGAAAAAAAAAAAAAATCTCGATCGTGGCCATAGCTCGCATAAAAAAGATTCCTCTGGCAAGGTTTCCACGCGCCGGTTTCGTCCTCGCCCCGTTGCACGCTGGGAAATAAATTTTGATTTACGCACGCTTATTTCCGGACCGATTGGGAAAAAATGTCCATTTTTCCTTTCCCTCTGGACGTTTCACTTTGTTCGTCCACGTTGGAGGGTGTTTCGAGTAGTTGGGCAGACGTTCCTGGATTAATGGTTTAAACAAAAGCGTTCGAATTGCGGTTTGTTTGCCGCTTTGAAGTCTCCTCCACGCGAGAAGTTAGTTGCACGAAAAATAGTAGTCGTCGGTTTTACTGCCTCCCTTTTTTTTTTTTTCTTTTCTTTGTTGCTTTATTTTATCGGATGCGACTGACGCGATCGAGTTCCGCGCCAGAAGATCCATCGATCGTGGAAAACCGAGGCACGACGTAACGTTTCAGGGTTTATCCGTGGGACGGCTGCGATTTCTATCCTGAATTATTCATTCGGGAATGATTGACGCGGTGAATGGTGGTTGGGGTCGTTGATGATGGATAATACGGTCTGGGGGACTCGGTTCTGGAATGGAAAAGGTTCAATTTGGGACTAGGTGAAATATATATTAAACCAAGAAATTTATCAAATAATTCGTACTCTGCAAGCCAGAGAACTATATTCTTTATTCATCGCGTAACATTTTTACTACAAAATTTCTATCAATAGAGCGCTCACGATTATCCAAAATTGAATTACAATAGCTTCAGCGGTTACTGAAAAGGGAAAGAAAAAAAAAAAATAGGAAAAATAAGCGAGTCACGAAGTTAAGAGTAACTCGATTGATTCTCCTCAGGGATCAGTTTATGATCTCCCCGTATTACTTCCAACCATTTAATTGCAATTGCTTTAGCAGCTGGTAAAAAAGGAAAAAAAGGAAAAAAGGAGAAAAAAAATGGGTCATGAAGTTCGGAGTAGCTCAACTGTTTCTCTTCAGGGACCAGTTTATGATCTCTCCAATTTACTTCCAACCATCCACCCAAATTTTCCTGTTGCACCGCGTCAAGAGAAAAGTCCAACGAGGTGGTAGCGACGAGCTCGAGGAGCACGGTGGGCCACGGTGTCCACCGTCGGGGCCTCAAGGTCCAGTTTCGTCGTTTCGGAGGGGATAGAGGCTGGATTGGAAGGAAAGGGACCCATAAGGGAGTGGGGACTGGGGATTTTTACGGAGCCACCGTTTCGGGCCACGTCATTGCCTCCCGGTTACATGCACGGCCGTGCCGTATCGCGTGGTCGTGATGTTTGCGTGCAACGAGAGGGACCAACGGAGACAGATACACGCGCGCGCCATCGCGCATAGACGCGGCAGAGACACGCGCGAGCGACCTTGCATTTGCTTTGCATATATACGACATGGCTTTGGGCATGGTCACACGGAACACAACCTTGGCGAGAGCATAAACGAACGATGGAGAGGAGGGAGTGACACGGGGGGCCCGGCGAAAGGGGGACCGTGGGCCCACGTCACACCACTTTCGGTTTTATCGTCGTATATCCGGCCGCGGTATGATTTCCTCGCGGTTGGGTCCTCGTACGGTATACATTCCCTGGATGTAGTGTTTTATTTTTTTTATTCTTTTAGTCTTTTATTTTTCTGTTTTTAATTTTTTTTTTTGGACGATGGAAACATTGGTTGGGGTGTTGCGTCGAAGAGGGAAATTGTTTGGGGGTGTTTCGGTGCTCTGTGTTTGTTTCTGTTGAGGTTTGGTGATTTATGGTTGATTTTAAGTCATTTTGAGGGTTCTTGATAATTTTAGGATTTTTAGTAGACTTTAGTCATTTCTTATGGTTGGAGGATTTTCTGGATTTTTTGCTAGATTTTGGTGTTGCTTGGTACATTTTGATAGATTTTGTCTACTTCGTAGCGAGTCATTTCTCAGTCAGTTAATTTAATTGAAGGGATAACGCTTGAACTTGGAGAGTACTGATGATAGTGATTCCTTCGAATATGGCGAATTGGCTCGAGAATCTAGCAAATCTCGTAGTTGCACCGGTTCAATCGCGTTCGAATCTCCACGTCAAGGCTGGTGTCGAAGTTACCGGTAACCGGAACCGATTTCTGCCACTTGCCCATTTTCGACTGCCTCTTTACTCAATGCCTTCTATTTATACCGTGTTTCGATTCCTTTGCCCCTGACGACAATAATTTCAATCACCTTTGTAACCTCTGGTGGAAAAAAAAGGCATTTAAATTCTCTTGGAATCCAGCAACCGATCGTTGGACTTGGAAATCTGCCTTTAAAGAAACGATATTTTAAACGTGGCTATAAATTTAGCTGGAAGAAAACGTGAAGAGATATTGAATAGAGGGAAGCTTGAGAATTGGTAGATTATTTAGACAACATTGGGGTGAAGTAGTCGTTCAACCCTTGTATTCTTCCATTTTCCTATTTATTCGCTTTGAAAAGACGCGACAAATGGCCGCGTTGGTCCTCGTAAGTGGTAGGAAACTCACCAATAATCGGGCTAAGCGGCTATTGAGGGCGATGAGAGTTATATAGGGACGGTAATAATTTAGAAGCCGGCCATTGATGATTCCACGCTAGCGTTCCGATGATGTTTCTGGAGATGCGAGTTTCTCGCAATTATTTTCCTTTTTTTTTGCTCTTTATCATTGCGTGCTCGAATATTATGCTACAATTCTTTCCTTCAATATCGAATTAAGTTAAATGAATACCAAATTACTAGAAAAATTAATACAATGGTCTTTTAATTATTTTATTTTCTATCCTATGATGAAATAAAATTTCACAGAAAAAAAACAGATAATGGAAATTAAGAAATTTTTTAACCAATTAGTGTGGCAGATAATATCATTTATGTGTATAATAAAAATAAATGGAGTAGCTTTTTAATTTAAGGAATTTAAAATATATAAACTTTATTGTAGTTCTATTTTTTTTTTTAATTTTAAGGGTTGGAATTCTCTCGTTTATTTGAATTTTAAGTCAGACGGTACAAAGTAGAATTTGAAGCAATGGCATCATAGTTATTTTGCAAAAGGAAGTCCGTAGGTGTTCGCCGATACGTGGCCTGTTGTTCAGGCGTCGCGTTAGCCAAGAATGAATTTCAAAAGAGCATTTATTTAGTTGTCACAGAGCTGCGTTATCTTCAACCTTCACATTGAGTTATCTGTTCCTTTTCGTAGCCGATAGCGTATCAGGTGCGTGGTAAAATTGCATTGTTTTACGGTGAGTTACTCTTTTTTTCTGTTTCTTTTTTTTTTTTTTTTTTTTTTTTCCC
>SMSQ01025838.1:0-57713 GCA_019453375.1 Ctenoplectra terminalis | reverse complement strand
TTTATTTATTTATTTATTTATTTATTTTTTTTGTTTCTTTTTTCTTCGTGGAATGGTTTAGGAAAATGTTCGGTTTCGATAAGATGGAGTTATTTGGGTTAATGGGACTTTGAAAGTGATTTAATCTTAGAGTAATTCGGAGGAAATATCTTTGCGTGGAATTATCAGTTGATCCGAGAATGTAATTTTTTATTATCGATAATAATTGCTGAACAGGTGAATATGCTGACCTCTTCATTGTCTTATTAAGAAACCGTACCTTTGCCGTCGAATCTTTCTAAATGGGAGTTCGTCGGAATTAAGTAAGAAACCTCTGATGCATCGTATAAAACACTGGCAGGTTCCGATCTTCTGAATTGATAAATAATCGATACGCTGAGTTACCAATATATCAGTACGAATTTTACATTATCGCATTACAATATTAAAGATCCTTAAATTAAAGTACATCCTTAAATATAAAAATAAATACAAAAATAATCCTTAAATTAAAGCACCGATTAGTTACACCTTCCAAACCAACCCACCCCTGAAAGAATCCACATCGACAGCCGTCAGAAGCATAAAATAAAAACCTCCCCCTCGATGGATTAAAAATACCTTCACCGATCAAAATCAAGGCGAAACCATGGCGAAATCAATGCGAAATCAACGCGAAACGATTTCCCGACCGTGAAAGGAAACCCAACGAAAGTAGACACGATACACCCACAGAAAAACGAAAGGAGACGAGTTCCGTTGTTTTTCGGTCCCGAAGTCCGATTCGTCGCCTCCTCCGTGCACGCTCGAGAATAAGCATCGTAAAGATCGGAATTGCTTCTCGGAACGTTCCGGCCCTGCCAGATGAATCTCTTAAAATATACCCGAAATTCCACGTCCGTCCAATATTTGCACGGACCGACCGGCCACGGACAGGATATATATCCGCAGACGCGGGATGCACCGGGTTTAAGCTCGCGACCGAGACCCGTCTGCGCTCCGTGGGCCATGTGGACTTCGTTTCTATTGTTGGAAAGTGTACTCTCTCTCTTTCCGTCCCTCTGTTTCCCTTCGCTTCTTCTTCCTCCTCGTCTTTTGCAGTCTGTTTGTTCCGTGGAGAAAAAAAAAAAACGAGACGAGGGTTTATTCCTCGAGAGACGAGAGAGAAATTCGTCCGGAGAAGGGAAAAGGTGTACCCCCGGGGGAGAAATCTTGTCACGGACGGAGAGCTTGGTTTTTAGGGACCGTTTTAGAGGAATTTTCCTTGGATTCTTTTCTGGTGAAGATATTCCGGGGGATGAAGAGGCGGACCAAGGATTTCACGGTGGAGGTTCGGAGGTATAGGTTCGAGGGAGAGTTGGAAACTAAAGGGACGTTTTAACCTTTTAAGCGGGAACACGAGTTAACTCGTCACACGAGTTATCGACATTTTGGACGCAACGATTTATTTTCTTAGAGATTCTTTTGTTCATAATGCATCGCTTTTGTGTTAGAGACACGTTTGTGTTTTATTTTGTTATACCTACGTTTCTAAAAATGAAACTCGACCTGATTTCTGTTTCATTCATTTTTATTTCTGCCCGCGAAGAAGCTTCCGATGAAAGAATTATGCAGACGAAACGGTCAATTATAATACGATTTGTGATAAAAGTAGATATTTTCTTGAGTTTTTGTACGCTTGATCCATTCTTTACGAGCTTCTAGATTTCTGGAAAAGAATCTTCGAGTGCTGTTGCAGCGATGGGATTAGAATTTTTGAAACTTAAGTAACGTTGAAATTTTTCTGAAAGGTTGTTTATCAGAGGAAAATGTAGAGAAAGTGGATCTTCTTCGTTGAGATTATGAAGAGTTCGATTAAAAGGTTTCTTGTTGGAGAGCTTGGATTAATTTAGCGCTGTTCTTCGAGCTTGAGGGCAGAAGGGTTGCACGAAGTATATTTTATGACCAAAGTTCCGCGGAAATTGTGTCCGAACTTTTTCCAGTAATTTTCTGAGCTTCGGCCATGAAGGCGATTTATCGATGTACCGTTCTTTAATCAACAATTTCGAGTAAAGTCGATGTAAAAGTATCTCGGTAATTAATACTCTTTGTGTAAAGGTTGTTTTCTTTCGGGTAGAATAGGGTTTAACGAAACCACTTAATATAATACTTAACTCAAGTTTTCTCGTTAGAAAATATTTTACAGCGAAAGTTTGGAAAATCGATAACTAGGTCTCAAGAATTTTTACGAGTTTCCCTTAAATTAATAAACTTCCTTTTTTTTTAACTTAATATCTCTCTCTTTTTTTCTATCAGAAATTTAAAAGAAACAAAACAAAATTTTCGCAAAGAAAAAAAAAAATTTCTTTTCACATTCAATGCTTAGAAAAAATTTTCCACGTCGCAGAAAAGTATTTATTTTTTATTTCCGTTACTTAAAAGAGTCCTGAAAAAATTTCTCTGTTTTAAAAAAATTATTTTCAACCCCAATATTTAAAAGACACCAAAACCATCGTTTTACGAGCTTCTTCTTTCTCTAAAATATATTTTTACGCAAAAATCAGGAACAATTTTATCAGCTACAACTGTTGTCCATCCGATATAAAGGATCGATCGAACGAATCATTGAATATTCGTGTTATTTCGTAACATCGGTCGCGAGGTTTGCTTATGCAAATGGCAGCGGCGTATCGGAGGGAACAATAAACGAGCCGGTGCAATTGGATGCGTACGGATAATTACTAAGTCGACGGTAACCAGTTTAACAAACGTGTCAAAGGAGCGGTCAACTTTATATCAGGACAAAGACGAATGAACTGTTATTGATGGCACTTAACGTGTCGGTCGGCGAACCATCGCGCTCTCTCGCCTCACGTTCAACGCGCTATTGCCTTGCGAGAGTAAAATTATCTATGCGTCACTGATACTTCATGGAATTCGTAAATTGTAATTCCTGTAAGCCTCTTTGCCTTCGATTTTTCATCATTTTTCATCATTTTTCTTCTTCCATCCCTTTTTTTCTCGATCCGTTTCGTGTAAAAATGTTCCGGATGAGTTTGAATTTTATCCTTAGCCTTGTGGCCCGCCATTTTTTACTTTTCCTTTTTTTTTACTCGGTCCATCTTATAGTTTTGAATTTTCTTCTAATTTTTCTCCCCTTTTTTTTGATTTTATATTTTACTTCCTGCGAAGATGTTGAAAAATCTGATGTTTTTCCTGTTTCTCTGTTTTTGAAGTTTATGGAAATATTAGAAAGGTTTGGTTAAATTGTAGGATCATTATTGATATTTTGATAAAAATGTCGTTTGATGGTTTGGAAATTATACAGGGAAAAGGGAACTATTTTTCCAATTTTGTTCTTAGGGTTTCCGAGTATTCTATTCGAGGTACGCATCTGCGGCTGAATATTATCTAATTGAACAAATTACTTTATCTCGCTTAGGACGAAGTTCCAAGCAATTTCTCCAGAATCTCGGAAAACCCGACTCGTTTGCACGTCAGCCCGCGGTCCAGCTCAACAGCCGCGCCAATATCTTCGATACTATTCTATTTCTGAAGCCCGAACAACGCAGACACTTTAAAATAACAATGCCGGCCACTCCACCCCGTATAAAAGATTTCACCGTGCAACGTGGCCGCGTGTCTTCGAAAACAAAGAACCAAAATAAAAACGAGTCTCCATCATCAACGCTCCCCACTCGACGATTCCTTTAAAATTCGAATTACAAAACTCAAACTCGATAACCACAATTTTATCCGAACTTAAATCGTAAGAAAGAAAAAAAAATTGAACACAGACAATATCTCGAAAGTACACCATTTTTTTAACCCTTTCGCTACGAGAAACTGTACACACTTTTAAATTATCATTATTTTTATTTTCATTCGCGTGAGTTATACCATAATTCATTGATAATAATTTTTACGCGTTTCGTGGCAAATTTGAAAATCACAAAAATTCAGGATAGGAGTGTAATAATAAAAAAAATATAAATATATAATATTTTAATGAAATAATATATAAATAAAAAATATATAAATATATAAATAACCTTGAAATATAGCACTCATAATATTTAGCGAATAAAATAATTTGCTATCTAGTTTCTATCTTTTTTTCTTTTAATTACATTCGTAAAAATAGGAATTTGCATAGAAATATCGAAGACCTGTTATTTCCAAAGATATCGCGGTGAAAGAGTTGACAGTGTCCAGGTGATATTAATCAGAATAGATTCGCGGATGGCACATAAGCGACCGTCCTTTGGCCACCGCTGGCCTCTGCTACCTCTATTTCACGTTGCTCCATTTGTCGCCGGTTAATTTGCGCGTGGACGTGGCGCATCGCTTGATTTATCGTCCAATTTCTTGCCTAATTTCGTGCTGCCCCAGGTGAATTCGGTCGTTCCGATTGGCTTCGGGAAATTTTCGTTCGGCGTCACTTTTAAGTGGTTTCTTCGAGTCTCCAGAATTTGACATGCACCATAATTCATTGACAATAATTTTGATGCGTTTTGCAGAAAATTTGAAAGCACATAATTCAGAATATTTATGTAACAGCCGAAAATATATAAATAGTCAAAATATAGTACTTATTATAATATTTAGCGAATATAACAATTTTCTATTTAGTTTCTATTTTTTTTTCTTCTGAAAATTTTCGTTCGACGTCACTTTTAAGTAGCTTCTTCCAGTCTCCGTGGAAATCTTCATGGAAATTTAAAAAGTTCCCAAAAAATAAGCGTCTTGGAAGGACCTGGTTTGCTTTCGATTAAATTAAGAATTAAATACATTTCCGGAAAAGAAGCCACTATTTTGTATTAAAGAATTCAGATGAACCTCTTTTTATTAGTCCTTTGTGTTTCGCAACGAACAACAGAGATACAATTTTTATCAAAGAAAATAACGCATTCTCCGACCCACTGCTTAAATAAAATTAATCTCAAGAATTCACAGAACTATTACAATTTTTCTGTGACACAAACAATTCGCTATAATTCTTTGACTTAGCTCCAAAATATTTACCAAAATATCTCATTTCTACCCTTGTCTCCGCGCGAAACAATTTAATTCCGCTTGCTTCCAACATGGCGGCCAGTAGATTAAAGTATTTCCTACTTAACAGTTAATCTTCCTACAAACTATATCAAACCAAATTAAATATTATTTCTCTAACAAGAAGAAAGAAAGAAAACAATTTAACAAAAATGAAGAAAGAAGCTTCGATAAAATACAAAGAAAAAAAAAAAGAGAAAAAAGGACGAAAAAAAGACGAAAAAAAGACGAAGAAGAGGAAAATGGAGTCGAAAGAGGAAAAGTAAGGGGCCGTCCAACGAAGGCGTTCCGTTCGCCAACTGTGTCGCGAGTCTTGAATGAACCGGAAGGAACATTTGCCACAGCAGCGGATGTAAGACGCTAGCAAGCAAGGCACGGAGGCCGGTAAATAATAGAAGAATCGCGTCGTACACCGTCGTCGGAATCACTTGGCACGATGTTTCTTCGTGTCCTCGGCGACCTACTTCCGGCCGGCAGAATTCTGATCCTCGTCTCGCGACAATACACGATACACACGCCGCGTGTTTCCAACGTTGGACACGAAATGGAAGCGTACGTGCCACGTGAACGACTAATTACAAGCGTACCCACGACCTTATCTACCGTTTCCTCTGAACAGAATCGCGCTTGGAAACGCGACACACTGGCCTGCTGAGTTTTTTGCACGGGTTAAACAGCCGCCATCGTCGACCAAATATTCCTGTTTCCAGTTTAAATCGTTGCTCCTAATCTGGAATGGTGGACGAATGTTTCGCAAGAAATCGAGGATCGTGGTGGTAATTGAAATGTTTCGGATGGCTGAGATTTAGAGTGTTCGATAAGGAAGGAACGGTTGTGGTTCGAAGGAAAATTGTCGGAGGTATGAAAGGTCGTTCGTGCAGGTGGTTCGTGGCAAGAGTTGGAGAGGTTCGATGGGATTGGCGTGTGGCAGCGTACGTTGTAACGCGATCGCAAAAGTGTGGTAACATTCATCGTAATGGAATCTTGATTCGATCTTAGTTTCAATTGTTTCTTTGCAACATTGAAAATATTCATGGAATTAGCGTATTTAGAACGTCCAAGGATATTCGTTATGATGGAGTACGTTCGCTGAAATTATTTGAGAAGCGTTGGTCTTGAGGACGCTAAATGGTTATTATTTATTGGGTTGTCTGGAAAGTTTCTTTCGTTATCTTCGTGCAATGGGTTCGTTTGGCAGTGTTTGTATAAACGTGCTGTGAAATTTGTTAAAAGATGGACGAAGGAAGATAATAGAGTAAAATTATAATGTATTATGAAACATAAAATATCGTGCGTCCATTACTTATTAATGAAACGAAAGAAACGCCTGTGGACTGACGCTGATCTTTTCGTTTAGACGTCCGTTGGTTTCTGAGAATCAACAGTATCGATTTATTAAAGTTATTAAAACGTATTTACAATTTTCTTCTTAAATTCTCCGCTATTTTTCGACCAAATATCTTTGAACTCATATGGTACCATTCAGTCCAATGGAAAGTCGACCAAAATTGTCGTACCGTTTAACGTGTTAATCTACCGATGCTATAAAAAACATTAATCGTAGTATTATTTTTATAAAAGCCTTGAGAAACCCTTGGAGCGTTTGAAGTTTATTAAAAACTGGCCGCGGTTTATGAAACAACACCAGTTTCCTAATTTCTAACTTAAATTTCCACGATTAAAAATGATCGAATAGACTTAATGGCTAGCGATAGAAACTAGGTAGCGATTGCGAAACAGCACGCAAGGAATAATCGACGAAGCTTGATTCCTCGTTGAACGGCGACGTTACGCGCCGCTTCCGAAATAGAACGGCGGCAGGACGAGGCGCGGTGTTCCTCGTCCTTCTCGAGGAGCGAAGCGTGTCGCACGGATCGGAAAGAAGCGTTGCGGTCTCGTCTTGCCGGCAGACGTGTTCTCCCCGGGAGGGCGAAATTAACTGCATGCAAGTGCTCTAAACGACCTATTACCATTGCCAGGGCGTTTACATGGGAGGTGGTGATTACACGGAGCTCGAGTCAACGACGTGGTCTCTGCCTTTCTTTCTCTCGTAAGTGTTCTGACCGCGGTCCATGAACGTTTATGCGTCTGTGTGAATGAATAAAGACACATTAGCGTGTATGGTAGGGACAGAAGTAGGTGTACCAGGTTGGAGGTATAAAATTCGTAACAGTTTTTCAATGGCTACTTCTGATAATTATATTACAACGATTTTATAAGAACACAATTTCCCGAAGCATAATACACACTTCGCATTATACCCTTGTTCTTTAAATAAAAAACAACGTTCTTACCCTCTTCGCTGCCACCATGTTTCATCCCCAAAAGCATTATCGATCCGCGGTTAAATCTACCAGCGTACGAAACATTATACAGAAAATATAGAACCTACCTCGATTTTCTTTTATATTAAAAAAAAAAAAACAATATTCTTTTCTTTTTACCGATTCCACATTTCATTACCCAAGGTACCATCGAAACATTCAGATTCTTCATTGTTCAATCTCTTACACACGCAACATGGAACTTATCCAGTTTCTCTTCTTTTTGACTTCGCGTCTCACACCTAGAAGTATCACCAACGCACAATTAAATTTCTCACCGTACTTTTCTCGTGGAACATAGAATCTACACGATCTCCCTTAAATTAAAAAAAGAAAACTAAAAGAGAAAATATTCTTTTTCTCTTTACCGAGTCCACATTTCATCCCCCCGAAGCATCATCGAAACGCGCTTCAATTTACCAACGTACGAGCCTCCTTACGAGAATACAGAACCTACGCAGCGGTTATAAATAAAAACAAAAAGCTGTATTATTTCCTTCTTTACCGACTCCACAACTCATCCCTAGAAGTATCGTCGACACGCTTCCAAGAATGACCCTATGCGAGACTTTACGCGCAAGACTTTACGCGAAAGACGCATCGAACGAACGGTCAATTATGCTCGACCAGTTGTTCAACGTATATATGCATGCACGTTCATCCGTCTCCAGGGGTCCGGATGTTCCGCTGTTCCCTCCTTGTCGGTGCTCGCTCCTCGTCGGTCATTCAGCCGCGCGTCCACCCATCGCGAGAGCCAGTGACGAAGAATTAATTGCGGCTGAGTCCTTGGCGCTCCTCCTCACGGACGCGACGTGGGGCGATCCTCTTTGTTCGCCTGGACGTGCTTCCCGTATCAGCATGCGTGCTGCGTACGCGTGTGGGTTCATCGGGTGCAGGAATGCACGCACGCTGCCTCCGCGTGCGGTGATCGTACGATCGGCGAGCAGTTTGCGGAATATCGATGGATCCCGGTCGGTTGCGCCTCGGGGAAAGTGATTGTCTTGAATTGGAAGTCTAGAGGAAAGTGATTGTCTCGGATGAGAAGTTGAGGGAGGAAGGTGATCGTTGGATTGTACGTAGGGGGAAAATTAAATTTATCGAGGAAGACTTTGCAAGGAAATTAAATGTTCTGCGAGAGAAAAGAGAAGAAGGATAAATACTTGGACTAGAAACTGAAAAGAAGGCGGGTAATTGAGTTAGAGGATTAGGAACTTAAGGAGTCGTTCGGTTTGAAAATTCGCAACGGGTATAGCCAGTTTCTCGCAAAGGATCGAAAAAGTGGATCTCTTCCCTTAGGAACTCTGCAACTTGGGAACTTACGACGAAGTTAATATTTTCTCTTGAAGATTCTCCAAGAAGTCGATACTCCTCTTGGAAACTTTCAGTAAAGTCAACTATTTCTCTCCGTAATTGTCGAAAAAGGAGAAAAAAGAAAAAAAAGATCGTCCACCGTTCCCAAGAGCTCTCCAGAGGATACTTTCGCTAGACCTTAGCCTGTATTAGCCACGACGTATGCACGGAGCTCCAACGGTGGAGGAACAGCCGCATCTGGAGTCTTCGGGAAGAGCGATCGTAAACGACGCAGGGGTTCGAGCAGTCCGAGAAACAAGAATGTCTGGTCGTGATGTAAGCGCAGTTAGCCGCGTAGAATCGAAAGAATAGTCTCAAATATCCTCCGGATCTACCAACCGCTTGGATACTTTCGGAAATCGCGTCTACCCTTTTAGAAGTATCTCCATTTCTACTCTCGGTATCACCGAGCGCTATCTGCTACATTTATCTGCCTCCTTCTACATTTGCCTCTCGAATCAGCCACGATTTTCTCAGCGACGATTCGTATCCCCGAGCGAAGATCGGATTTGCCTCGGTTGCTCTGTTACGAGCCGGTGCCAAAAATCCAGCAACGACCCTGGAGCAGAAGAGAGGAGCAGGCCAGGGCATCATCAAAGCTCACCGGGCCGCTTGGTCGGAGGCAGCAGCATCTCGGGATCCTTGGAGGCGGCAGAAAGGGGGATCAGGGCGATCCATTGCAAGGCCCTCTCCATTATGCCCGAACAATGTAACAAATAACCTCATCAGACTATCTCAGACGCCATTGTGAGGCGTCGTTCAGCGTTCGTCGGAGAATGCACCTTCGCCGCCGGTTCTTCTGTTTTCTTTTCCCCTTTTTTCCCCCCATTTTTCTTCCCCTTCTTTTATCGTTTCTCTTTCTTCCTTTCCTTTCTTTTTTTTTCTCTTCTTTTTCTTTCTTTTCTTTTTCCCTTTGCATTTCGCGTTAGCGAGAGAAACACCGACCCTTGCGGAGAGGAAGTCTGCGGAGGCTCGCGGTTTGAAAAAGCGGGCCGAAATGTCCCTAGCATCGCAATAGGGACCAGGCGGTTTCGTAATTCCCTCCGGAGGCAGATTTGTCAAGTGTCCTCGCGTCGACCGGTCAAAGGAAGCAGAGGGAGAGAGAAGGAGAGGCCTCTTTTGAAGCCAGACAGGATTTTCCTTCCTCCGTGATTAATCTGAAGGACGGTCATTAGGCGGCCGTGGCCAGGAAAGCATGGAAATTGGCCGACTAGCTTCCGCGCCTCTCTTTCTCTTTTTGTCTCTTTCCTTCCTTCATTGGCCCACCCCAGAAGGGGCTATTTAAATTTAACCCCAGCTCGATTCCCCTTTCTTCCACTTTTTTCCTTTTTTTTCTTTTTTTTTTATTTCTTTCTTTCTTTCGTTCTTTTCGCGAACAATAAGGCCGGTGTGTAGAATACTCTTCCTCGGACGACGAGGACGATGTACCGCTCTTGTTCCGGGATAATTTCGGCGAATTTGTGCACTCTTTACGCTGAAGCCGTCTTCAGTTTCCGTCGTCGAGCACGTTTCGAAGGCAGTCTCGGTTTTCGGGTTTCGGGAAGAGTGCTCGAAGGGGATGGTGGTAGGGTTGTTTCGAAGCATGGGGCGTATTAGAATGTCTGTTTCAAAACCAAGGGATTTTTTGTATACCCTCTAAGCACATTTCTAAACAAGGAATGAATTACCATCACCAATTGTAGCTACGAGTAATTTCTCCCTTTAGATCGAGCTTCGCTAAAAAAAATCTTTAAGAAATCCATTCACACCTATATAAACTCAAACAAAATTCAACGTACCACCACAACCGCGTTCATCTTTAAATAACTTCCTCTTCCAAACAAAAAACCTCGATCAGCTTCCTTATTTAAAAAATTCCCCAAAAAACACCCCTTAACACAACATAACTCTATAATATCACTTGGTGTGGTCCCCATTCCGCATACCCTATCGACACCCATATAAACTGAAACAAATTTCAACATACCACCGCAACCTTCACCTTTGCATAACTTCCTCTTCCAACCAGAAAAAAAAAAAAAGAAAAGAAAAAAAAACACAGCTCACCCATCTCCGCGATCTAAAAAAAATTCCCAAGAAACACCCCGTTTACACACCGATCCGCCCCATATCACCTTGTGCGGGCTCCATTGTAAGCACACTATTGATACCGAGGCGTTGTTTAGGTCGGTCAGTCCGGCTGTTTGGCCAGGAACAAGAACTCGGTCCGGCTTTTTGGCTTCGGTCCACGAGCGTGGTCCGACTAGCCAAGCGGACTAGTCCGATCGATTCCGCCGCCCACGCGCCACGATTCCCCGGTTCTCTCGTGTCCACGGCCGTTATCTCGGTTACGGTTTTTTGCGTTGGCCNAAATTCCCCAAAAAACACCCCTTAACACAACATAACTCTATAATATCACTTGGTGTGGTCCCCATTCCGCATACCCTATCGACACCCATATAAACTGAAACAAATTTCAACATACCACCGCAACCTTCACCTTTGCATAACTTCCTCTTCCAACCAGAAAAAAAAAAAAAAAAAAGAAAAAAAAACACAGCTCACCCATCTCCGCGATCTAAAAAAAATTCCCAAGAAACACCCCGTTTACACACCGATCCGCCCCATATCACCTTGTGCGGGCTCCATTGTAAGCACACTATTGATACCGAGGCGTTGTTTAGGTCGGTCAGTCCGGCTGTTTGGCCAGGAACAAGAACTCGGTCCGGCTTTTTGGCTTCGGTCCACGAGCGTGGTCCGACTAGCCAAGCGGACTAGTCCGATCGATTCCGCCGCCCACGCGCCACGATTCCCCGGTTCTCTCGTGTCCACGGCCGTTATCTCGGTTACGGTTTTTTGCGTTGGCCAGCCTCGTTCCGGCGTTCAACTGGCAGCTAGGTCCCTCCTAGTGTCTCCACTTTATCGAGTTTATCGCGCGACTTCTCGCGGGATGCCGTTCACCCCTCCTCGTCTCGCCTCCTGTGCGGGATGTTGGATAAATTTGTTTTTTTCTTTCTTTGTTTCTTTTTCTTTTTTTTCTTTTTTTTCTTCTTTTACGACGCTCATTATGAGTCCTTCGTTCTGCTAGCCGATCGACTAGTCGCGTTTTACAGCCGTGTCCTCTCTTTTTCCCCGTTGGACGATCTTAGATTTTTAAGGCCGTATAAAAATGTCCGATCTCGCCCGAATTATACGAGATTTTTCAGTATTTTTTCTTGTTTCTCGATTTTTTCTTCTCTTTTGTTTGTATTACTCGGAATTGATGATTTGGTGTTGTAGAATCGTTCGAATACCGAGGACGTGTTTTCCCGGGCTTTTGGTGTCGGGTTACTGCCGAGGACAGCTTGTCGAGGAACCATGGGGTTCTTTTGGGGGAAATAGCGTTTTAAAAATCGGACGATCACAGCTAGGTGAACAGTTTCTGAGGAACGGGTGTTTTAATTTTGTTTTGGATAATGTTTGCTGTTTCACGAATCAGCGAGACTTTAATTCGCTAATTATTAAGTAATCTTACTGTTTCTGTATCTCACTTTTTTTCTCGTTCTATGAATTTAATTTCCTTTTATTCCAATGTTAACTTAACTTAATCAATGCACTATCCCATTTAATACTAATTTATCTCCACAGTTAATATCAATAATTTTCGTCATTACCAACGAAACATTTCCAAATTATTCTCTGAAATATAGCTTACATTTTCGCAAACCTATGTTCCTTTTATCCCTTATACGGAAAAAAAAAAAAAAAAAAAAAAGAAGAAGAAACCTCCAGCGTTCTCACGTTAATTCATTCGACAATTAAATTAATGCAAATCGTTGTATTGCTCGTTCATTATCGTCGAAGCATGATAATCGACAACGATCGATCGTAAACGTCGAATCTCGTGCTTTTCCGAGAAACTCGATCGAGAATCCATCGGTGGAAACTCGTAAAACGCGAGCTATTATTTTATGACGTTGGACGATGGTGTCGAAGCGTGTCTCTGACTGAATGTTATTATGCAATGATGACACAGCCGAGCGGATCACCATGAAAACGGCGACGGAATTACAGAGGCGGCCTTTCATCGTTGCTAAGCCTCTAAAACGAGCAGGACCGATTAATGGCAGCGTTGCTGTCGTTCCGACTGTTCATTACGGTCCTTCCTTCTTTTTTATATGTATTTTTTTTCCTCTCTCTTTTTTTTTTTGCAATTTTTCTCCGACGAGAACACGGTTGTGGTCGAACAATTTTTTAACACGGCGTTAGTGTCACGGGACACGCAACAATGCGAGCTTTCTTGCACGACAGACACGTGTTACAGTCGTTTTTGCGTGATGACGAGGCCAGATATTTGGGTCAATTGGTATTTTGTTAATTAATTTATCGCCGACGTTAATGTAGCTAGGATGACGATGGATCGAGGGCTTGGAGTGAATTAAAATTGCCAAGGGTGGAAATGTGGAGTATCGGGAACTGGTTCCAAGCAGATTTTGGATTAAACGATTCGGGATGATCGGGAGTGTTTCTGGTTAAAAATTGTTCTTTAATTTATATATATATATATATATATATATTTTTTTATCGCGACGACATGAAATTTAATTTAGATCATTCTGACGATATTCACAACGTACTATAATTTCCGTAAATTCTTCATAAATATGTATATCTTCCTTTTGAAAACTCACAATCAATAATATTGTAACAACCATTCACGTACCGTTCAGTGGTCACTGATGAAATTAATGTAAATTTATATTGTATATTGGAATAATAATTAGGCGATGTTGGTTTCTCAGAACTGACAGTATCAATTTTAAAAAATACCTTATAATTCATTAATGGATTCTATTAAATCACATTAAACAAAGATACCGCTTTCCTTCGCAGGCCTCTACAATTTTCTTCTTAAATATGTTTGAATTAATATCGCACCAAACAGCCTAATGGAAAGTCGACCAAAATCGGCGTGACGTTTAACGCGTTAAATATTTTCCATTTCTATCAAACGTGAAGAATTCATCCCCTATTTTTCTTAATAACCAACCATGGAACGTACAATTATACCGACTATCTTCCATGAAATTTTCACCGCAGAAATGATCGAAATACATTGCACCGATCCTAAATTACTTCGCGCCCTAAATTATTCCACGATTCGTCGAAATCCTCCGGCGTAACGCTGTCGAACAGGAAACTCCAACCGCGAGGTTTCGGTGCAGCTTGTCAAATTAATAAAGCAAACCGTTGCTGCGGGATGTGTATATTTCATGGGCGGAAGCTTGGCCGGCCTGTAACTGTCGCCGAACTGCCAAAGCAGCTGAATCTTCGTAAATTGTGAACGGCGAGCTTATGCAAATCACGCGTCGCTATTTACGATAGCGCGCGCGCACGTTCACTATTGTTTTCTCCGCGTTGGCCGGCTGCGTGAAAGGAATAAATTGTCGGCCGAATCGATCCTGAAACATGCCTCTAAAATTAGCCTGACGTCGGTTGGACAACGATGATTTTTGGCTCAGATTGATCGTACGTGACGAATTTTTTCATGCGCTCAACATTCGTCTTCTTCCTTCCTCTTATTCAACCCTTTCATTGTCTTCGTGAAACGTCGGGCTAATTGTGTAACAATTACCATCGTGTACGGTTCTAACGAAACATTTATTCGGATGCTCCAAAATGTGTATCTGAATATTGAATTATGAATAATTAAATGTCTAAATATTTCATTTTTAATATCTCATCCTACCAGTCGTGTTGTCAAGATTTTAGTTGTTTCGTTACAACTTACCTCGTTTACTTTTTATGAGTAACAGAAAATCTGATTTTTGGTGGATAAAAAATTGGACAAAATAAATCGAAGCAACTCGAAGCAAGTGTGATAGACTTTACAGAAAAATTTCCATTTCTTTGTATTCTTTACGAATTTTTACATGTTTAATTTTTGTAATCCGAAAATACTACTTTTATTTTTTAATTTCTATTTGTAGAAGGTTCTTAAATTAGAATCAGTCAGATGTTTACTTTTCTTTATGATATTGCCAACATTGTTGTAAATGTTACGAGCAATAATTTTAGTAGACACGTTTCATGCGTTCCTTGTGGTATAACAGCGGTATGTTGGGTCTATTTTAGACACATGATTGGGATATATAAAATTGAAGACCCAGGGTTAATTGTGTATTAGTGAAACAAAGCACGAGTAAAGTTGAAATATTGGGGTTTTAAAATGTTTTGACTTTAAACATCGTGTAGCTTTCTGTCGAGAGATTTTGGAACGGAATATAATGATTTATCAAGCGATGCTAGTGGGTGTTGGATGAGTGTTCTTACCGAGTATCGGATAGGTTCTCTGCAGTAATTATGTTTCAAGGTGTCGTTTGTCATTACGCTCACTTTCTATTTTTAAGTCCAACTTACGCAGTTTATTGCTGAGGACAAAGATCGTTTATAGTCTTTTAAAAATACCTTTATTTAAAAAAAAATTGCCTTTAAAATAGAGAAACTTATATTCACTTTTGCATCAAACGCGATGAAATTTATCTTAAATTTTTTCTCCCATTACCTTTCCCCTAAATTCTCCCCTTGTTTCTGTAAAATATAAACCGGATTTAATTTCTAAGCTATACTTACGAACCTGTTTTTTAAATAAAAATTTTTCTCAATCAGTGGCTTAACAAATCGCACGATTTCACGTTTCTTTTTTAAACTCCACAAAAACGAAAGCTGACGGATTTGAAGAGTCGTTTAAAGTACACCAGAGAGAACGCACTGTACGCTGGTCGGGATATTTGTCGAGCAATTATTTATTCGCAGAGAAAATGCGCATAAAATCACGAAAGAAGTTTTCCAAAAATTTCTCCCTGCCTTTGTCGGCCAAGCACACTTCACTGTTGCAAAACGATCCAAACAGGATAATTTCAGGTAAAATAAGTCAATCTCGCCCATGAAGTATTCCATTTTTCAGCTGTTTTATAAACAGTATCGTATAACCTATTAGGTATTAAGTAAAATAAAAAAAAATGTTTCAAACGCGTCATCACACTCAAACTTACCCTGACATAAAAAAAATATACGAACTTACCGTCAACTGCAATTACAAAGCAGAACAATTAAATATAAGAATAATAAAAAATAAAAAAGCATTCCAATGGAAAGGAAACGAAGAAAAAAAATTTGTTTAATGAAAGTCTCGCCAAGATCTCGTCATCGGCGTCTAAAGGGGAGAAGAACCTGTCGTCGATCAACGGAATCTTACGCAACGCGATATTAAAACCGATCCCAGTGCCGCCATTAACACTTATCTCATCGAATCGGCGCGAAACAATGGCGAAAAGGAAAATCAACGACAGCGATCGTCCCGATGGCGATGGAACGCGGCGTATTTCCATCGATGACGACACACATGCGTCGACGGAGCGTCTGGGGGGAGAAACACTTCCGCGGAGAATCCATCTTCATTGATCCGACTCTTGGAGAACGCGACGTGCTACTCTCGATCAACCGATTCACCCTAGTTTTATACGGAATGTGTCGCAATCGATAGTAGTACTAAAAGATTAGCTGTCCTTTAGCTATTCAAGAAGAATCGATATGTTATACGCTGTGGTAAAAAGGGGGTTGATACCACGGAAAAAGACAGACTTTAATTTTTTCCTGTTCGTTTATTATTGTTACGAAAATAATTTTTAGAAGAAAAATATTTTTTATAAGATCAATTCCAATTTTCTATAACAATTATTGATTTAAAAATTCGTAATTAAAATTATTTATCGCGGCTCCAGCTCTTGGAGTTCTTTTTTTAATAATATTTCTGACAATTTAGTAAACGAAATTTAATCAATTATTATTGATAAGTATTTAGAAGGTTGGGCATCAAAGAGTTTGGATTTTTTAGGGTCTCGAAAGTGAGTGGAATTTTGAATTAATTGAAATGTTAGGCGATGGTTAGGTTTAGCATATCGATACGCACTCAAGCAATTTTGGAAGGCAATTGAAGGTGCTTCTACAAAGATTCAAGTCGGTTCATTGTTTCCCGTGTATCCGAAATCCGTGGTTCGAGAAGCTGCTTCAGGGTTTCGTACGGGTTCATTGTGCACACGTTGTACCCCTAACGAGCGATTGTCTCGAGCAGATGCTAAGATACAATGAGCTTATTCCATCAATCGTACATTGTTCTGTCTGCGTTCCTACAATTGTTGGGTAACCATGGTATACAACGTGACTGATGTTTAAAAGAAACAGAAATCGAAAGGGACACGGGGGAAATAGTGATAAAAAGAAGAGAATTGGGCATCATTAATTTATGACTGACTTCGGTCTATGAATAATTCATATTGTGATCTTCTTCCGTGTCTTATCCACGTTATATTTACTCTTCATAAGAAATCGGAAACTATTCATTTTATTTATTTATTTTTCATCCCTTGAGAACAGTCTTACACAAGAAATCCATCCTTCTTTATATCTTACCATCATTTTATTTATTTTCTAGAAGGAAACTACGTACCACTCGTTCTACTTTTTTTTTTCAACCTCCAAGATCAATCAAAGTCAATCATTATTTTATTTATTTTCTATAAGGAATCATGTAGTACTTATTTTTTTTTTTTTTTCAATCCTAAAGATTAATTAAATCATCGCAGAAAAAATTTCTTTTCCTTCATATCTTACCCTTATCTTATTTATTTTCTGTAAGGAATCATACAACGCTCATTTTATTTTATTTTTTTTCCAACACCTAAGATAAATTAAATCTACCTGTTTAACCAAAACAACCCTACATAAACAAATTTCTTTTCCTCCATATCTTACCCTTATCTTATTTATTTTCTGCAAGGAATCATACAACGCTCATTTTATTTTATTTTTTTCCCAACACCTAAGATAAATTAAATCTACCTATTTAACCAAAACAACCCTACACAAAAATTTCTTTTCCTCCATATCTTACCCTTATCTTATTCATTTTCTGTAAGGAATCATACAACACTCAGTTTATTAATTTTTTTTTTTTTCAACCCCCAAGATAAATTAAATCTCTCTATTTAACCAAACCAACGCTACACAAAAAATTAATTTTTCTCGCTACAGTCCTCTAGTTCACGAAACCCAAAGACTCCGATCCATCCGCTGAACACGATCTACTCTATTTACCAATAATTCGAGGCGATCCCATCGGCGGAGGCGTGTGCACGCGGTCGCGTCGCGAAATGTGGGACACTCGGGTCTAGGCTGAGTTATTCAGATTAATTGTCTTTTAACGTCGTCCAGGCAGAAACGGCCGGTACCAGCGGGACAATGCCAGTCACGGTGTCAGCGCGGCCGCTTTCGCGACTCGTTTATTTTCATTCGGATCTGTCGCGGCTATTGAGGAAGCGTCGATCGAGCAAGGATAACCGCGATTGGGCGATCGCTATGATATTTATGCTCCGCGGGGCCAGCCTTCTGACCCGCAGCAGTTTTCCCACCGCGTGCTCGAACAATTGAAAAGGCGAACGAACGCGGCTAAAGATATTTCTCAGAGATCCGTTTGGGATCTGCTTGGAATTTATTTTTCTTTCTTAGGGGTAGTTTAGTTTAGAGATTTTTCCAGCAATTTTCTACGGGCATTTAGAATGTGTTTTTGGTGAAAATTTATATCAGAGGTCGTCTTAGAATTCTTTATTAGAAACGTGTCGAGAATTTTTGCAAATTATATGCCGAAGGTTAAGAAATTAGAAATCTTTGTTACACGTCTGTTAAAGGTTACTAGGAAAGTACTAGAAACTCGTACGACAAATCTGTGAGCTTAAAGATTTACTGTCCGCTGATAGTGTTTAATAAAAATTTGCTGGAAACTTATCGGAAATATTTTAGAAATTTCTACTGGAAATGTGTTAGCGATCTTCGATAAAAGTTTACTATAAATCTATCAGAAATCCCTTAGAAAGTGCTGGTAGAATTTTATCAGAGACGTAGTTGAAATCATGAATAAAAAGTGATTAGAAATCTATCAGAGATCTGCAAGAATTTTATCCCAGAATTCTCTCGGCAATATTTACCAAAGATCTCTATCGGTAATTTATTCCTGTCTACTAGATGTTTAGGTATCTTTATCCAGAGATACCTAAAATTTATCACGATTTGGTCGATTTAAGAAGTGATTAAAGGGAGCTTTCGAGGGGTGAAAGTGGTTTCGCCGAAGCTAGCGGGTTGGAACGATGTTAAGGCTGTTTCGGAGTTCACGGAGCCGGTTATTCAGCGAGCAATTGGAACACTCGCTATCGACGGTGTAATTTATCAACTAATAACAATTTTACAGTCGGTTGAGCCTCGCTGTTTGGCTACACCGTGTAGCTTACGAAAATCTCCAACGTTTAAACGAAAACACAATATTAGAGTAAAATAAAAGACCGTAGCCTTCAGAATTACAGATAATAAATATTCATTTGCAATATTCACTCGGAATACTTATTTTTCAGTTTTAAGCGAATCTTAATTCGTTTAAAAATTATTAATTTAGTTACGAGGATAAATATTAAATACAGATGTTTAACTTTTTGTTGTGTGGCTTCGAAGAATCTGACAAATAATTTTTAATTCCACTTATTTTGAAAAAAAAAGGATATTTCGATAAGTTTCAATATCGAATCATAATATTAAATCACGATCTCAACTTTCCTTGAAAAACCGGAATAAATAAATGAAAATCAGGCTAAACAGCCTGTTGTGTGGCTTCGAAGAATGCAATAAAAAATTTTGAATTCCAATTATTAAAAAAAAAAAAAAAGATATTTCAATAAGTTCCAATATCGAACTACAATATTAAATCACGATCTCAACTTTCCTTGAAGAACCAGAATAAACAAATGAAAATCAGGCTAAAAAGCGAACCTAGAAGGAAAGTACGAACATAAACCATTTAAGTGGAACAAATATTTGTCGAATCCGCTTCGCGAAACGCGGAAGTTTCTCGAGATTGCGCAATTTCACAAGCGGAGCCGAGCATCCGACACCGGGTGTACGTAATTTAATGAATCAAAAGAGAAGTAACGGTTGCGCTCGAATTGCAAATGCTGATTTTTGACATTCCACCGCGGCTGGACACGTCTGACCCACTTTTTGCCTCGCACCGAGCCGATATTCGTGCCCGCCTCCTTCCAGCCCAAATTTATTGCCGCGTCCATGGTAATATTTAGATAATCGCTCGCGACTCGCGAACATGGTTGCGCGTAAACAGAAAATCTTTGATGCAGTTAAAACCACCGATACAGATACGGATCTACCAAAATCAAATTTCACAGTCAGCAGAAAAATATTACACGCGATTGATCTGATACCGCTCTCTCTCTGAATTTTTTTAATCCCAAAAGCTTAGAAAACACCCTCATCTTTGTTTCGTTTCACTGTCAAAAATCCTTTATCAAAATAAACCACTACCCACCATTTCTGACCAACCAACTTGCCTTTGATCATCAGCATTACCAATCCGCAGTAAAACCTCGGAAGTTGGCCGAAGTGGGACTTAAAACTTCTCCAACTATCAAAGTTCCTTCAACTACAGCGTTATCCGTTCGATCCATAAAGTAATTCCGGGTGAGATGACTCGATCTCGTCTAGACTCTGTTCCCCTTCTCTCTTGTAGTACCCTCAGCATCACAAATACCGCACAAATCTCTACATTTTAGCAAATATATTTTTTCCTACAATGTATCGATTCCTTGAAAGAAAAAAAATGGGTCACCGCTACCCAACTTACCCTAAGATCTCCAACTTCTACTCCGTCCCTTTAACACTACGTTCACGGACCTCGATCGGCTCATTTTGATGGGTACATTGAGATACAAATTTTTTGTAAAATCATTAGTTCAGTTTACCTCAGATCAACAGATTTCTATTAGCAGAGATTTATTTAATACATTTCTCTTATATAAATTCTACTCTGTGTTTACATTTTCCGCATGCATGATTGTTATACTTAAGCACGAAATCTGAACTGAGTCGAATTGACGGGTTCCGTAAATCTAGCGTCAAACAATTCTCCTATCGTCTCGTTTAACTTCTTTCTCATAACCAACCGACTATTCCCACCCAGTATCGACACGAAATGCAACAGACGCGATTCTCGTGCAAATATCAAGACCGCAACTATCGTAAGTCTACTGTGCTTCAACTTCACCCACAATAATTCCCACATTAACCTTTCCAACCCGAAATCAGCTCGCGAAATCCTTTCCCATCCACGCGAATCCTTTCACCCTCCCTAAAAAAGTAGAGAAAAAAAGAATTTCTGGTCGCGTCCAAACACCAATAATCTCTTCATCCCGATCACACGGCGGAAAGATCGAACACGGAGCCGGAACTCTGTTGTCCTCTCGCAGGTCGCCGTAATATCATAACGCGGCGGTGGCGGACCTAGGAAGAGCCGCTCTGATATATTACGGACACCGGTCTCAGAGGCCTGGGGGTGGGTCGGGGGAGGAGGATGTCGGCGGTAGCAGTTATAAAGATTTGTAGGGACAGGTTTCCGACTACCTACTCGCAGCTGTTGCGTCCTAGGTATAGGAGGAGATCGCAGTAGATCTTCGGTGGCTCGAGACCGGGTCCTCTTCCTCGTGGTCGTCGCAGCCGCCGCTTCTTCGTGGTCGTCCTCCGCTCCGTAGGTCGGTCTCGAGCGCGCACGTTCACCCGTGTACACCTACACCTTCGCGGAGAGCACGCAGGCTCTCTCTGGCTACCCGACAACCTACCTACGTGATCCTGCCCGGCTAACACACTGCCACACTAACAACCGCCATTCTGCCTCGTAACGGTACATCAGTCCGCTCCTATGCGGTCCTTTCGGCCGTGTCGTCGTGGAGAACGGATGTGGAAAGCTGCGCGTGGGATCGTAGGGAAATTGCTCGGGGAACGGTTGCGGTGACCCTTTGGTTACTGCTTCTTGTTGCGGTGGCTTGTCTTTTGCTCATCCTCGAGCAATTTTCCAAGCTTTTTTCTGCTTCAGGTTTGTAGGAAATGTTTGCTTAATGTTTGGTATTATGTTTGTTTTTATGCGCGTTGCCTTTCATTAATTCTTGAGGAATTTTCGGAAGCTTTTCTTTATTAATTCCCTTCGTTTTTATCTTGGTTAAGGTTTGGGTTAATCCTGTGGTTACTGTTTGCTGTTGCAGTGGGTTGTCTTTGATTAATTCTTGAGCAGTTTTCGAAAGTTTTTCTTTATTAATTCCCTTCGTTTTTATCTTGGTTAAGGTTTGGGTTAATCCTTTGGTTACAGTTTGCTGTTGCAGTGGGTTGTCTTTGATTGATTGTTGAGCAGTTTTCGAAAGCTATTTTTTATTGATTTGTTTCGTTTTTATTTTCGTTAAGGTTTGGGTTAATTCTTTGATCACTGCTTACTGTTGCGGTGGGTTGTCTTTGATTAATTCTTGAGCAATTTTCGAAAGCTATTTTTTATTAATTTTTTTATTAATAAGGATTAAGGTAATCCTTTGATCACTGCTTGTTATTCCAGAGGATTGTGTGTTACTAATTCTCGAGGAATTTTCGAAGTCTTCTTTTATATAAGATTTGTCTTAACCCTTTGGTCACTGCTCTTTACGAGGGTTGTCTTCGACAAGAAGAAATTCTCGTGAAATTTTCGAAGTCTTAACTGTTCGGATACCGCTTGTTGTTGAAAGGGTTGTTTTTTTTTTATCAAGGTCATTCGTCTTTTTTTAACTAAAAATTGTGGCGACCCTTTGGTTTTATTGATCCTTGAGAAATTTCTAAAATCTTTTCTTATTACAAGTACACTTATTAGAATCAAGCAGATAATTATGTATAGTAGATGGTCTGAGCGTATGCAAGCAATATTTCTAGTTGATCAATCCTAATGGTCATTGAACCCAAGTTAATGTTAAATTTCTCTGTTTTTCTGGAGTCTCTTCTCAGTTAGTTCTAATGTCAATTCTCCTTTCTCCTCTGGGTTTCTCCTCTCACTTCTCTCCGCCTGGGGATCGGCGATTGCTCACGCGAGTTCACGCTTTCCGCGTAGCGTGCACGTGCTTCGTGTGTCACGTTCTGCTGTCTGCGATACACCGCGATAAGTTTACCTCTGAGTGTTTCTTTACTGTTTCGAGAAAAAGGTAAATAACAAATAATGGTGAAAACAAGTAAACAAACGAAAAATTAAAAAAAAAAGCAGAACTAAAAGAATCAGTAGAATAGGGACAAAAAAAAAAGTAGAAAGGAAGACGGGTATTAGATGCTAGAAGGTAAAAATAAGAACAACAAAGGAAAGTAAAAAGGTGAAAATGAACAAGAAAAAGGAACAGCGGCTAAGTACTTAAGAGGTAGAAAGGAGTGGTAAAAAAGCAGAAAGAGTGAATAAAGAAAGTGAAAGAAACTAGGCGAAGCTAGAGAAGGAGGACACTGTGAGTTACTGAACGACAAATGTTAAGTAGGAGAGTAGAACAGAATAGGAAAGTGTAAAAGAGCAAGACGCAGCGCATAAAGAACCGGTGAAAGAGCAGAGAAAGAAAACAACCTAGAAAATGGGGTTCAAGAAGAAAACTCGACTACGATCTCAACCGATGCTACCACAAATTACGCTCGTGTCTGCGAAAATAGTCCACAGAATCCTTCTAATCCCAATTCTTATTAAACCAACTCATCCTCCCTCGCTCGAAAAAGAAAAAAAGAGAAAAAGATAAAAAAGGAAAAAAAGCAGAAAAAAGAAAAACAAACACTCCTAATACCACGGTTCATCGAACCTTCCGATACCCAAAAATATTCTCAAACCATAGATCCAGACCGTCTGGAACAAAAAAAGAAACGAAAGAGAGAGAAGAAAAATAGAAGGAAAATAAAAGAAAAATAGAAAGAAAAGAGAAAAAAAGTAGAAGAAAAATAGAAGAAAAATAGAAAAAGGAAAGGAATCTTCTCAAAAAACGCATAACTTCCATCCCAAGAAGTCAACGTCTCCCTTCTGACGAATTCTAAGCTGACGAGTTCTCCCAACGCTAGCACGGTGTGTCTACACGCAAAAAGGAACGACGACGGTCCAACACATTGGTAATCACGAGTTTGCACACACATACGGTCACACATATCGAGGACAGAGTGTATAGCCGGCAGAGAAAGGGTTGTAGAGGGGGTCAGACAAAAAGAGCGAAACAAGGAGAGACCGCGAGGAGGGAGCTCGGCTGGAGAAAGAGGGACGACGCGAGATAGAAGCCGCTGCACGCGCGAGCGAATCGATGCACGAGCCTGCGTGCTCGCGTGTGCGTGCCGCGAGTACTTTCACACGGAGGTGAACAACACGCCGCGGTATCCAGGCCAGGGGTGGCCAACCACTCCTGTTCCATCCGAGATACCAACACTCTCTCGTGTTTCTCGCTAGCCGGGCCGCCTCTGATCGCTAAAAAGGAGCCTCTTCTCCATTTTGTTCTCCATTTTGTTTCTCCCGCCACCATTTTCCCCCGCGACCAACGCGTCCACCTCGATGAAACGATCTTAACGAGTAGATTCGTTGCCCGAGACGTGATGGAGAATTTAATTAAAGATTGTAACTCGTTTAGGTAGAACTGGTAGTTTCGTCGAGATTCTTCGATTTGGCTCGTTTTTGAGGTTATGTTCGCAGTTTAAGCTCGGTTTTCGTATTGAGATACGAGGACCAAGGATCAGAGTAAATCTTAAGCGGATATGAGCATAAGTCGGTGCAGGAATTGGGCGATACGGTTTCAGATTAAGTTTGGATACTTGGTTTTCTGTGAAACGTGTTATTTTTTTTTTTTTTTTTTTTTATTAACTCGGTAATTTTTGATTATTTGACTCCTGGCTCGCTTGTTCGAGGCGATAAATCAGCGTCTCCGGTTTTAGAACAGCTAATAGGTTTAATTCGGTATGGATCGCTAGAGTGGGTCGTATTAAAAATTGCTGATACCTAGACTTGCGTTAAATAGTAGCCACGTGTGGTGTTGAATAATCAATAGAAGAGTGGAAAAAAAAATATATAAATATTGAAGAACATTATACCTGAATATTTACACCAAGTCGAACATCCACGGGTTATTTAACGGGTATAAAAAGAAATGTTAAAAATGAGAACGACAGTAATTACATCGATCTGGTATCTCGACAATTCTACAAATTATGTATCCCACCTTAATTTCTCCATTTAACACTGGAACTACCGACGATTAAATTATACCCGTTTCTATCGAAGAATTCAAAATGATAGGTATTCGAAAGAAACATAAGCTGCAGGAATGATAAGTCTTTATTCATATTCGTTATAGAAATTTATAGAATTTATAGAATTTATATGGAAATTTGCAAACCATTTTGACTATTTCGATAATTCTAGTATTTAGCACACACACCCTACTTTACTCTACAACCGCTTAACGCTTAGCACTCGACAAATATTTAAACATTTTCCATCCACCAACTCGACGATTGAAAGTAGAATTTTCTTTATTAGAATTTATAATTTTCTTAAGGAGTTACTGTTTTTAGAATAATTATCCTAGCTAAAATCTTGAATTTTTCTATCCGAAATTTTTCTTTCCATTTCTTAATCTCTGATTCTCAGAAAATACTCGATAATCTCAGTCATCTCAGTCACACGATAATCTCGATTACTCGGTCCAAACACTCTTCTTTCACACCTCTATCGCACTGTTTTAAAAACTCTTCTATCATATTTCTATCACACTGTCCCAAACACTCCTCTGTCACACCTCTATTGGACTGTCCCAAATACTCCTCTATCACACATCTATCGCTCTAGACTAAACACATTCGCTTCAGACTCACCATTCCCACAACATAGCTAAATCTCTACTTTCCTTGCATCACGTATCTTCTTTTACACCTTTCCTTACTATTTCTTCGTCTAGAAATAAGTATGCTTTTTCCAGTATTAAGAAAAAGAAAAAAAAAGAAAAAAAAAGAAAAAAAATGAAGAAAAAGGAATAGAAATATCTGAACAAGACCTATCTGTTCGAATGGGACCCTAAATCTCCTCCCACCGCGTCCTCTCCATACATTTCGTTCCTCGACCTCCGACAACATCGATAAGCAACAACCCACCCCAATGCTCAAATCTCGTTCACCTGGTCCTCCAGAGGGCTCGTTATCGTTTCCCCATCGCGTTACTCGTCGATCGAAATGGGACGCACTGTAGCCACTATTCCCCCGACGTTAACGCGGCCAGAGATCCTTGGGATCCAGCACGATAACCTTCCTTCCTTGGCGGCGGCCGCTGCTCTGCCTATTGGACGTTCCTCGTATGGAACTCGGTGTCGAGAGCCGGCTCTCGATCGAGGCGGAGGCCGTCGTGACTTTGGATCGATCGGGAGCGCAGCCGGAATTGTCGAGATGATGCTGGAACGTTCGTTTGGGTGCAAGGACCTGCAACTATGCTGAATTGTGCCCGACAACCGAAGACTTTTTAATACGAACGGTTTAAACAGCGAGTCTTTAACCTTGCTGCGGCTCTTCTGGGTCATTTTTGAACCAATAAAGTTTTACTTTCGTTTAAAAATTTTCCAATTTTAAGAAATTTTAGTATGCGAATTTCCTTGGTTGAATTTTATCTCTCTATGGGACCGTGTGACTTAAAATTTAGGAACTGATGTATCTATATTTTAAAAAATTAATTTTATTTAGTCATCACTGTACTATTAAATTTGATTACTGTATTACTCTAGCGATACTACGATCCTCCCATAGCAATTATTAGTTTAAAAATTCTCAAATAAAGGTGAAAAACTGTGATCAATTCTAGTTTTTTCTCCAATAAGCAAACAAAATTCAGTCTATAGAGGGTTAAGAACAGATTTCTAAGAAATAGATAATATTTGAAAGAATAGTGTTAGGATACTTAATGTGAATCAGGATCGAAGCGGTGGTTAAAAGATAAATTCTGTGAACGTAAATACTAAATATAAAATACCTGGTTCAACACGTTGACCACCAAGGTGGTCATACGCGACCACAGATTGTTCCTCGTGTAGCGTCTCGGTGGTCATCGGTGACCGGAGCGCTTCAAATGTTTATAATTGTAAAAGTTGAATGAACATCGATTATTAACGAATTTTCAACATCGTCGCTGATCAGAGGATACTTCGAAATAAAACGTGCACTCTTCAACGATTAAAAATTTTGATTAGATAAAAAATGAGAGATTCATTCTTACCCAATCTTCTATCGACCACTGTGGTGTCCCGAGACGTGGCGTCCTCAACAAAACGTTGCGTTCACGGCGAAAGCTAATACAACAGTGTCCTTCTGGACTATCCGTGACTCGTGAAGACGTTCCCTGCCATGGTTTTATCGACCTAAGTTCCAAGGAGTTTCCTTCAAGAAGGTAAGCGCCTTGACGAAACGCACATGGCCTGCTTCAGTCGTTTGCCTACCGCGATTTTCTACTAGATACTTTTAAATACGACGGTGAATAAATTTTTCAGCTTCAGAATAAATTATAAAATTATACAGGAGTTGTTGCACAAGTTTTAATCGGATACAAATATTCCTGGATCGATGTTACATAAAATGTGATGAAATTCAAATTGTATCGAGCGAAACGCAGAATTCTCTCTCGTCGTCGACGATCAAACAGATGGTCTATTTATCGGTCATTTTCTTTTTTCCTCGCAAAAGTTGTACGTATAGTCTGATATAACGTTCGAACGAGATCGAGATAGAGCGAGAACAGAAAAAGAATCCATGACACTTTTGCACGGTTAGGTTTGCTCACATGCCTGCCAGTCTGCAAAAGTCTTATCTAAGAGAGCTTCAATATTTGCCGCGTGCCACGAAGGAAAGTCGAGCGTCGAACCGGGGAATAAGCCGTTCATTGTGTTCCCGATAAAACGCGTCTCGGTTCACGGATTCCGCCGTGAATCGCGAAAAAATTCGGCACGATCCGTGCCCCTCTTTGGCGAGCTACGCTTCCTTCTGAAAGCTCTTTGCTTCGCTGTTTAAATTGTCCGACAGTGAACTTAGGTTCGTCTATTCGATTCTTTGCATGGAATTTAATATTGCTGGAAAATTGTGGAAATTAAATATAAATTTAGAATTATCGCGATGGTTGATAATTTTTATTTTTTGTACAAGAATGTTGCATGTTGTAATATAATGGTAGAAAAATTGGCGTATCGTTGTTTGGAAGGGTGAGTCATTTTTGGGGTGAGAATTATAGTTAGTGTATAATTAAGGGTGGAGAATTATAAATCCTGGGGTTTAGTTTGTATAGGATTCATTTGTATAGTTTTTTAAATATTAATATTGAATATTATAATTATATTTTGAAATGTAAATGTAGTAACGATTAAAAAATTAAGATATTGACTCTTCGGGGGATGAACAATGTTTGGTGATTTATAAATTCTGGGATCTATTTTATATACGATTCATTCGCATACTTTTTAAATATCAATATTGAATATCATAATTATATTATGAAAGGTAAATATAATAATGATAAAAAAAATTAACATATTGATTTTTTGATGAATGAACAATATTTGGTGAGTCATAAATCCCAAAATCTATTTTACCTACGATACATACGCATACCTTTTAAATATCAATATTGAATATCATAATTATATTGCTAAACGCAAACGTAACATCCTAATATTTAATATTCGTATTAAAAACTATATGTAAACATGGTGCACAAAATAAATCCGAGGATTTACAAATCACCGAACACCACACACCCCGTAAATGATTGAAATACCAATTTTTTGCTCCACCTTCAAAGCACGTTTTTCCCAAAATTAAGAGCTCTTTCGTTAAACCAGGAGCACGATTTAATGAACTTAGAGCTCATAGCAGGGTTAAAGATACCAATAAAAATCGAATTGCCTCGCGGAACGTGCTACGTGTTCCTCCGACGCGGAAGTCGTTCCCAATTACGATGATTCCGGCAGGATTCGTGGCAGAGATACACGAAACATCTGTCGTTTGCCGTGGATGATCGATGTCGCTGGCCCGTGTAACGCGACCGCTGATGAATGCAGCCAATGACTCGAACAGGGTGCATCCGGGTCAATTAAGATCGACGAAATTAATATCGGAAGCGAACGGGCCGCTTTGCTTGCTTTCAACCCTCGATTCGGCGACGCGGGATAGAACGGTATGACCTGGTTGCATTTTCCTTTGGTTTTCCCGTTTATTCCAGTGTCGAAGGTAATTTATCTTGTGGTACAAAACCGGTGGAAGATTGATGCTTTTTTTTTCAATTTTTGGAATTGCAGAGAATTGTGTCTTTTTTTTTTAAATAGGAAATATAGTATATTAGATCGCAAAATAAACTTTGGGAAGTTTAAATTATTTTAGTAAAGAAATTAGGTTAATTTATTCATTGCAAATTTAGGTGCACTCCGAATTTTATCTGAGAAATTTTTTCAGTGATCTTATTGTTTCTATTTTTTTTATTTTTATCGAAGATAATGTGGTAAATTGGTAAATTTATTAATAGCAAATTTTCGTGTATTCTGGACTTTGGATGAAATAATTCTTAAGTCCTATTATTATTTTGTTTTTTGCTGCAGATAATCTGGCTAAAGAATATATAAGGTTTCCTAAAAAAAAAAAATTGATAATTTTATATGAAGTATTCGAGATACTTTTCCGGGGTAAATCAATTCTGCTCCGTTTGCGATAGATAAAGCTTCTCTTCTAATCTCAGCGCTGAGTCACTGTAACGTACGTCGAAGATTCTCAGATCGTTAAAACCGCACATTTTTAGGATTCAAAGAATAAATAGAAAAATAGTAACTTATATTTGTAACGATTAACATAGAAAATGAGAAATATTTTTTAAACAGTAGTTTTTTGAATGTTTCATCTTAATATTTCATCTCCTGCATTAAAATTGTTGCAAATAAAAAAAGCAAAGAAACTATTTTTTAAATATTAGAAATATCGGTTTATATCAGAGTTGAGTAGTGGTTCCATGGACACTGCAACATAGTTAAGGTTGTCATAACGACGCTATCTCGACCATAAATTAACGATACAACCATGTTGAAATGTTGAATTACGTAGGAGTAAAGACACGGTTCTCAGCTATGCAGTTTCTCAAAAGACATTATCTCCTAGCATTGAAGAGTAATCGCTTGAAGAGTGAAGTATGACAGCTGATGCCACGACCACCACTGTCTGACTCAGCCGTCACTTTCTCCTTAAAACGTTGCGCATCCGTCAATTTCTATAACTCATCCCTGAAACAGTATCGGACTTCGATAACAAACCACGATTCTTCCTAATTCCAATTTCTTAATTCTTAANTATTGTTACAAAATTGAATAGTACAGTGGTAACTAAAGGAAATAAATTTTTTTAAATAGAAACACACGAGTATGTAACTCTGAAGTTACACGGTGCGGGTTAATGTACGTGGCTGTGATTCCGTGCGAAACACGCTGGAGAAAAACCATTTTGGTATCTGAGATTTGTTGCGTGGAAAAATAATAATAAATAATAATAAACGAGCGAACGAAGGAAGATGCGAGGAAAAAGCGGTGACTGACGATCGATGGAATCGCCAAGCGAAGGGCGATGGTCAGTCTGAGAAGCGATCGCTAATCGAGAATGTAAAAAAGCGAAACCACATTTTTATATCATTCATTTTCTATGTTGCATGAATTAAAGAAATATATTTGTTGAAGTAAATACTTGTGGATTTATAATATTTGATGTATGTTAAAAATAGATGAAAAATGGAACTCTATATATATATATATATNCACTTCTGGAGGGTTCCTTCTAAAATTTCATCGTACCATTGCAAATTTTCTTCTTAATTCAGTCAGACATCAAAATTTGCTGCATCAAAGAGGATGATAGATTAAAGATTAGTCGTATTAATTTTTCTTTTAAACTACCATATACTAAAATTAAATAAAAATCAACGAATAACACTCCTGGATGGTCCCTTCTAAAATTCCATCGTACCATTGCAAATTTTCTTCTTAATTGAATCAGACATAAAAATTTCCTGCACGATAGAGTATCTCGGATAAAAAATTGCCATCGGTCCGAAGTTTCGTCAGAATCTATCCACAAGTCGAAATGGTCCCTTGTTAGCTAAACAGAACCATAAGAAAAGATTCATCGGTGCGATCGCGCGATCGCGGAGGATCGAGCAGATAAGCGGGTTTGCGGAGGAGAATTTAGCGACGCTGTGTACGGCGTCAGCATACCGAAGGAGAGCGAGGATTCTTAAGGAGCGAGCTAAGTGATGCGAGTCTCTGGCCGTCCGTCGTGCAATGCACGGTGCATTGCCCTCGGTCTTACTTAGATAGAATCGTCTACACCCACACCGCGCCGCGTGTTCGCGCCCCTTTATGTCACTCCCGTTCGCTCACTTGCTCGCCTCGATAACGCCCGCGGAATCAGCTTTCCAGCGACTTGTCAAACTAAGAGGAACACGAGGCTAATATTTCGACCGAAGAGAAATTTTTTTTTTTATAGAAAATGATTCGAGTAAAAATGGTTCAAAGGGAATTTTAATTGGTATTATCTAAAGGTTTCATTTAAGGAATTAAAGTTGATTGGTTATAGTTAGCTGTTAGGTAGTTTATACTGTATATTATAGGAATTATGAAATTTGATTTATTAATTAACAAAGATTACTAACAGAAGTTTTAAAATGCAATAAAAATTCGCTTCATAATTATATAATTTCAATTTATTCGATCTCCCCTAGATGCTAGTAATTATTTTTATTTAGATCTGGGTAAACCCGAATGGGAAAGGTTTCGTTTTTCATTCAAATTTTAATTTTATTATCGTTATATTTTAAGAAACCCTGACCGAACACTAAGATTACTAACCGAAGTTTTAAAATGCAATCAAAATTCCCTTCATAATTACATAATTTCCATTTATTCAATCACCTTCAGATATTAGCAATTATCCATATTTCAGTTGGGGTAAATCTGAATGGGCAAGGTTTCGTTTTTCATTCAAATTTTAATTTCGTTATTATTACTTTTTAAGAAAACGTGGCTGAACTTCAAGATTACTAACCGAAGTTTTAAAATGCAATAAAAATTCGCTTCATAATTACATAATTTCAATTTATTCGATGTCCCTTAGGTGTTACAAATCACCCCATCCTTCCCCTACGAATAACACTACTCTCATCAACAATTTTTCCCCGCTGTAAAACAACCAAGCATCGAGATATTTATTAACGACATCGAATAAATCTCCATTATTTTTCTGCCGATGATAATCGACACGAAAGGAGCAGCTCAGCATCCATCAGTTCGTATTCTAGTTTGAGATCCAACATCGAAGGGTCGTGTTCCGGTGGTCTGGTATCGCGTGTTGCGTTTCATCGCAAATAGTGTCGGTCGCGGAGAGATGTTCGGTCGTCGGTTTACCGTATCAAGGGGACGCGACGTACCGTCTTTCTCGGCCTCTGTGTGTCGGTGTGCAAAAGGCCGCGAATAAAATTCCGACCGCGAAGAAAAGTGGGACGCGCGTGTGCTGGCCGACGAACGGCCGCAGAAACTGCACATTTGCATCTTTGAATAACCATACGTCACCGCGGCTACCTCGCCGTGTAATAATTGCTTGGCTCGCGAGATTTCACCCGATACTCGGCGAAAGAGTGTCTCGACGAGGCAAACTTTCCTCGTCGAGTGTGATTAGGTGTGCATCGGGTCTTTTGGATCGTTCCATGTTTAACCCTCTGTAGTCCGAATTTTGTTTGTTTGTCAGAGAAAGGAGCTACGATTGATTACAGTATTTTACTTTGATCGAGAAACTTTTAAAATAATAATTGCTATACATGGACCGTGGCATCGTTACACTAATAATGTTTTAATTATTATTAATTAATTGTTAATTAATTTTAATAATAATTTATTGTTACAAAATTGAATAGTACAGTGGTAACTAAAGGAAATAAATTTTTTTAAATAGAAACACACGAGTATGTAACTCTGAAGTTACACGGTGCGGGTTAATGTACGTGGCTGTGATTCCGTGCGAAACACGCTGGAGAAAAACCATTTTGGTATCTGAGATTTGTTGCGTGGAAAAATAATAATAAATAATAATAAACGAGCAAACGAAGGAAGATGCGAGGAAAAAGCGGTGACTGACGATCGATGGAATCGCCAAGCGAAGGGCGATGGTCAGTCTGAGAAGCGATCGCTAATCGAGAATGTAAAAAAGCGAAACCACATTTTTATATCATTCATTTTCTATGTTGCATGAATTAAAGAAATATATTTGTTGAAGTAAATACTTGTGGATTTATAATATTTGATGTATGTTAAAAATAGATGAAAAATGGAACTCTATATATATATATATATATAAAAGAAATTATAATGATTGGTGCTTGAAAAAATACACGATGCAAAGAAAATAAATTTCTTGATAAACTCAAGATCAATATCAAATCTTGATATTCACAGAAAATTACCAATAGAATTTTAGAGATAACCTGTGAGCTGGTCATTTCGATCGCTTCTGTAGTTCTAATAGGTAGCGTTAATTAAAACCGTCCCTAATTTTCTGAATTTAATTTTTGAATTTAATTTTTGATTCGTCTGAGAAGAATCAAGAACACGGATCATTGTCTCGATAAAAGATCGTTTTAGCTGTACCGAAGCCTACGAGCGCCTCCGCGTCGCGTAATTAAAAAACGCCAACGCTCTGACAAATCAATAATCCAGTATTTCCATAATGGACGCCGTGTTTCATTATACTGTCAGATTCAAGGTGCAACACGCGTGTCCCGTTGCGATTACGCTATCCACGACTTCGTGAATCTCATTGAAACTTAACACGGTATCGATATTCGGTGATTAGGATCCCGATGTACAGTTGGTCGCAAAAATATCTGGCCATTTTAAGCGATTGATCGGTGTTCCTCGTCAGTATCTTAACAAAATCGAGTTCAGGAGTTAAAATTTAACAGGAATGTAAAATAATCTTTACCCTAACATTTAACAGGATTTAAGGAACAACTTGCTTAAAATTATCTCGGAAATTACTGTTGCACAGTTTTTGGAACATCCTGTAAGAGTACGCAACTTTTGTACCGGACTGTGTTGCAGAGGGTTAAAAAGGATTTTTACTACCGCCAAAGAGAAAAGTTACTAAATCATTAGGTCATTAGGTCCAGCGATATTCCAAGTAATATTTACAATCGATTAAGAGCAACTTTTTCCCATTTTTTTTTTCCCTCTTCAAACTGCTTGGAAATTATACACCGCACAGTTAAGGTCTCAAAGTGTGTAGATATTTCTATCGTGGATTGCTCAGACAGGCGTGAAATTTATGTGAATAAAAAGGTACGCGCATGTACGTGTAACCAGAAAGAGAAAGAGATGTTTTCTACTCGCTGATTACACGAGCATCGGGAAATTTGTGCCAGCAAAAATCCAGGCGACTACTTGAGCAACTGCTTTCTGCTTGTAAACGAGGTTTAATGGCTCTCTTAGACGATAGAGTGATTAGCGTTAAATAACGATGTCGTGTTAGATCATTTTCGTGATAACTGATTTTTCTCATCGTTCCGAATTATTCTTCGCTATTACTTTCGCTCTTACAAAATGTTATTAAAAAAAAAGGCACAAATTCTACAAAATTCAATTCTAGTTAGGATATTTATAATTCTCGATAACGTAGATTATAAAATATTATTATCGCGTTTTGAAGACTGAAAATAAGAATGGTCGAAGGAGCTAAACATTTTGATAAATTTGGGAATTATAAAATAGAGTTAAAATTAAAATTGGTATTTCGACGCGAGAAGATTATGTATAATATATATAATAGTTATTTATTATTTAGTATAGTTTAGTATTATATATAATAGTTACTTAAAAATTAGCTTTGTCAGAATCGCTTGGTCCCGTGCACCGATTCGACCCGCGAATTCCCAGACTTTCCAAAGCTGGAAATGTCAGGAGGCTGTAAAACGCTCGCTACCAGCGGCGACCTTTGTCACGTTTCGCCTCGCGGATACGTCGTTGCCAAAGATAATTACTGGCTTGATCGGTGCCTGTTGTCCAGAGATTTTGATAAAACGTGTTTAGATTATTCGGTTGTGCGAGAAAAAAGATCATCGCGTGAAAGGTACACCGCTTCTTGAAAATCTTAAGACACCCCCTGTTTCCAATCCTTAGTTCTTCCATCCAACCGTATTTTATCTTTCTTAAAAAAAAATTCCTAATTTTGAAACAAATATAAATAAGTAGTAAAAAGGATCCGAGATGATGAGAAACAACGTAATTTAATTAAACAAAAATTTGAACGACCCATTACAGAATCCCTTGATGCGACATTAAACTCTCGTATAAAAAAAAAAAATTGGTTAAAATTAAATATCCGTTCATTTAATTATTCCAGGAAAATTATTTTAAGCACAGTTATTATATTTCATTTACTTTTAAATTAAACATTAAATTAAATACCGAACTTCCTTTTATTTAATTTATTTTTAAATTCGGTATTTCAGTGTTCATTTTCGCGTTTCGATAAAATGTCTGATAAAAAGGACAGGTCGCGTTGTATAATACAAAAAATTCTTTCCTCTTTTCGCGCCGATCTCCGGTGGTGTCTGTGTCGAGCTCGAAACCAGGCGAGTAGGAGAGAAATAGGGAGAAAAAAAAAAGGATCAGTCGGGTGGCATTCCATTTCGATTACCTTGGCACAGTTCCTTTCTTCGGAATCGCTCTGGCCAGACTGTCGTATCACATTAAAATTTACCTCGTGCGCGAACTCGGTTATGCATAAATAAAAGCCGCACGATGCATTCTTTAAGGTCAGTAACTCGCCGATCCCGTCTAATGCACTCGGCCAATTTTTTTATTCTATCTTGTTAAAAGAAGAGAAACAATCTTCGACGTCTGTATCTCGTCCAAAAATATATCTTCTTTGGGAATTGTGAATAATTTAAGTCAGAAAGATCGAGATGAAATACTGTTTGCGAACGTGTCGTCGAATGATCAATGCTTGGGTAATTTTTTCTACCGATTTTTTTTTCAGTCATTTCTAGCGAGGTAAGCTTTTCCGTTGTCTATTATTGTATTTAATATTTTCGAAGCAATTTTTAGTCGAATATATTCCAATTAAACATTGCTTTTTATCTGTGTTAATCCTGCGGTAAACAAGAGCATCGACGTTTAAAATCTTCGTCTGTAAATCTCGTCGCACTTTACAATACAATTTTTTTTTCTTCTTTTTTTTTTAAAGCCGCTACTTAAAATTCCAACTGCAGACTTACCGAGCAAATCCTCCTAAACAACTCGAACGAAAACCAATTTGCTTTCACCAAAGACAATATCCATACAGTGTACCATAACTTTCGTCCGCTGCAATTAACTCGACACACACTCGTCGTCAAACTTAATCAAACATCAGAAACTTCTCCGCGAAAGAAACTTTCCTCTCTTTAAACTCTTGAACGATTTACATGGTAACTTTAATCGAAGGAAACTTGGCAGTAACAAGTTCTCTTTTTAAATTTCTACATCTTTCAATATCGTACAAACACCGGTGGTACAGGTCACAGCAGCTTCAATTTGCAATAATTTCACGCGTTACTTCATCGAAGATGGAAAGTCTGCTCGAACAGTTTGACCCATTTCTCAAGATACAGGATTTTAACGAGAGGAGAGCGTCGCAGCCTCCCTATTGGCTGGCTCCTCTTTCGAGTATAAATATTGCCCGGTAATCTCGCTGGCGCATCGTAACTCAGGACACCGGGCTTTTAATGGATGCAACATTTTGTCCCAAATTGTTGTCCGCTGATTAACGAGCCTTCGTCGTTTCGTCTCTGTTGCTCTTCCTCCTTTTCTTCGGAGACGGCGATGCCTTTGCGGGACATTACGTTTTTATTATGCGGAGACGGAAGACTCGCGAACCACTCGATCGTTTCCAGTTTCCAAAAGAGATCGTGATTTATGCCGGCGATCGTTTCCACCGGTCGCTTCGTTTGCATGATTCGACGATGAGACGAATGGTGTTTTCTTCGTAGGGATACTAGGAGATCGAGGGTGTTGATTTTTTTATTTGGAATTTATAGCGATGGTAATGTGCTTAGGACGATGGGAAGATTAAAGTTTGAAGAATTTTTTGAAATTGTAGAAATTTAGCTATTTTACGAAGATGTGATCAAGATTTAATTAATTGTAACTGAGTACTTCAAAATTATCGCTTTTGCTCGGTACCGTTTCTAGAACTAACAATTTTAACCAAATTGACAAAGAAACACTTGAACCATCCTAATTTATTATCCAAACTGCCTCACAAGCTGATTTTCAATAATTTCAATCAAAAAATTGTTATACCTGTAGTACTAAAGAATAATCACCAAACCAACCATAAATCACCTCAATATTATCCAACCTTCTTCCTAATCTAACTCTCAGCAATTAATTTGAACTAAAAATTTGTGATACCTCAAGTATCCAACCTTTATTTAAGCATTCAAATTATCGTGCAACGAAGTCAACAAACCTCAAAACAAAACCAGCCTCCAAAACCACTCCAATCTTATTTAATCTTCAACCAACAAATTCTCACCTCTTAAACGCTTAAAAATCACCATCCAATCAAAACAACCAAAGATCCAAATCACCCCTATGGTATCCAAATTTTCCGCAAACCTAACCCTCAACGATTAACATCAACCAACAAATTCTCACCCCTTAGCTACTAAAAAATCACCATCCAAAAATTACCATCAAAATAGCATTCAAATTTCTCCGAAACCTGACTTTAAAACCCTCCATCAATAATCCTTTCCCCGATTCACTGCACCCCCTCGACACGAACCTTATTCACCCTCCTCCATCGAATCCGCGATCTGAACAGCAAAGTCAATACCATTTCTGCCGGTTAATATCGCGAAAGATGTTCGCGAGACAGGTCTGGCACGAAGGAAACGGGACTCCACCCCTTTGTGTCGTCGTCGTCGTCGCGGTGGTCGGATCTTCCCCTCGCTACCCAACCCCGGCGGCGTCGATAATTACGAAATGCACGGCACAGGTTGCGGCTGGTCTCGCAGCCGCTCGCTCCAGATCCAAATTTCTGGCGGGGCGAGGTCGTTGCACCCGCGGTCGAAGCGACGAGAGCGAATTCGAGAGATCGAGGGGGGTTCCTCCCGGCGTCCGTCCGGCGCGAGGTTGCGGAGAAGGGTGACGGGTGGTAGGCAGAGGTTGATGCCCGGGTTTACTTCCTAGTCTGCTGGTTGCCTGTATCGACCGGATAGCGTCCCGACGTCTATAGCGATGCCCGACTCGGCCCTCTGCACCGTGCTCTAGCGGAGAGTGCTCTTTCTGTCTCTCCTCTCTTTCTCTGTGATTCTCTTTTTCACTTTCTCTCTCTCTCTGTTCGAGTCTGTTTCAACGAAGGGAGAACAGGCGTCTCTCGTAGGAAAAAAAACGTAGGTCAGTGCCGGTTCGGTGTCTGCGAATTTTTCCTATTTTCCTAAGTGGAAAGGGATGTTAAGGGATGATGTCGTTGGATGGTTGGTTTGGTTGGTTTCGAGGTGTTTGTCGCTTGTTGAGAGGAATTTTATTTTTTGGAGATTCACGAAGGTTAATTTGGATGAATGGAACTTGGGTTTTGAAAGGCGTGGTTGATAAAGGGGTGAAAATGTTTGTTCTTGGTTTCACGTTTGCTTGGGAATTGAATTTCTCGAACACAATAGTTTCTGAATCAATACTGTTTAAGGGATGATGCCGTTGGATGGTTGGTTTGGTTCGTTTCGAGGCGTTTGTCGCTTGTTGGGAGGAATTTTATTTTTTGGAGATTCAAGAAGTTTGGGAGAATGGAACTTGGGTTTTGAAGAAAGTTGTTGACAAAGGGATGGAAGTATTAATCTATTCTTGGTTTTACATTTACAGTTCCGAGTCTTCTGTATTATAATTTCTCGACTGCGATAGCTTCTGAATCGATACCGCTATCAAAAAATATTCTCTTAAACCTTCTCTCTCGATTTTACTCGTGACACAATTAAACGAAACAATTTTCACATTCCCAACGCGAAGAGAAACCGTAGTGTCTCTTTCCTCGCGAAACTCCGCCGATCATCGATCCCAAGAACCACAGAGAAACCCGACCGAGAAGATTGACGTTCTCCTATTGCAAGTTTCCAGGAATCCCAGGCATTCGAGCGTCGCGGCGTGTTAAGAGGCAGAAATGCCGACATATTGAAACGGGTTAAATGATAATCGTGACCGTGGGAGTGGTAGTTCCTCGAGGGTGCGCCGGTTGTTGCTCGTCAAAGAGCACGATTGACCATGGTTGTAGCACCGTTTCTGCCAGCTTTTTGCTCGGCTAACCACATTGTTCTGATCATCCGGTGGGCCTGTTTTCGGTAAATTACCGTGTTTGCTGGTAATGTTGCACGGTTGCAACCGTGTTATTATAGCTGGTCTCGGGAACGCTTTTTGAACGATGGTTCTCACGCGAGTCGGATAGACATTTTTGTGAGACGTTTTCAGGAAACCGTGTCCTATATCGTCCTCGTAAATGATAGTATAAATCGTCTTCTAGATTTAGGATGTTTGTTTTGTAGGATGAATTTGTTGCGGGGTGTCTTGGCTGGATTAACGTGGTTTTCCAAGCAGAAAATTGTTGAGTAGACTTCGTAAATTGGAACTTCGAGTTCGGGTTCTGGTGGAAAAAACGTAGTAATGCGTTTTCTTGTCGCATTGTTCATCGAAATATGAAGATGGGCACGGTACTTCGTTGGGTTGCGAGGTTATTTGGGGTAATGCTTAGATGTGAGTGAGGAAACGATGTGTAGGGTTGATATTGTAAATTGAAATTCTGAGCTTGGGTTGGTTTGGAGAATGTGTTTAATTGAGATTTGGGAAAAGGGTATGATAGTTTGTGATGCCCGGGATGTTTAAATTAGGTTGACATTGGAGTGCAGATTTTTTTCTATTCTTTTCGAATCCTTTCCGAATTCTTTTCGAATCTTTTCCCAATGGTTTCTGAATTATTTCCGAATTATTTTCGAATTCTTTTCAAATACTTTCTAAATGCTTTCCGAACTCTTTCCGAATTTTTTTCGAATTTCTTTCGAATTCTTTCCACATCCTTTCGAATTTCAATCGAATTCTTTCTGAATTCTTTCCAAATTCTTTCAAAATTATTTCCGAATTCTTTCCGAATTATTTCCGAATTATTTCCGAATTTTTTCCGAATTATTTCCGAACTCTTTCCGAATTATTTCCGAATTATTTTCAAATTTTTTCAATCTCGTTCGATTCTCCTCCATTCCTTTTAACCAGCCACTATAATTCCTCAACAACAACCAAGAAAAGTTCTCACAAGTCTCGCAAATACCCCAGCAACCGATTATGCTATCTCGCAACGACCCAGAGCCACGAGATAGTCTCGTGCCGTGGCAACAACTGGGCTATCGTTGCGTCGATTTTCGTGTCCGTGGAATCACGCGAAATTCGCGGCTCATTAGAGGTTAAGCTCCATTACGAAACCAAGTATCTCGATCTTTCTCACGTTTGAAAGCGACGGAGCCGCGGTGCAGCGAACAATTACGTAACATTGCAGCCGAGCGAGCAGAGTTGGCAACCCTGGTCTCCTTTGAGACGAGCTCACCTCCCGTATTTACATATATTTACATGCTAATATATAGGGTGCCATCGGTTAGCGTTACCATCTCGAATAGATCGTTTGTTATAGATAGGAAAGTGATTCAAGAAAATCCAACGACCTGGAGCCGTGTTTTATGAATGAATCGTGATAGTCTGGGTTTCATAGCGTTTCCTAACACTTGGTAAGAGGGTTGTTTGTTGGTTTTACAGAGAGTGGATGGGAAAATTATTTTAATATAATTTTTTTATTTTTTTTTATCTCGGTATCTACGTAATGATCAAGTAAATCTAAACCTTACATATTAATTATTCGAACTTGTTCTTTAGCTCTATTAAAGTGTAAATTTTAATTTAAGAGTAATTCCTTATCCCTCTCGGGAAATTTTTCACCCAATCGAGTTTTCCTTGCGATAACAAATTTTTTAACTTTCAAGAAATATAAAAAAAAACTTACGGTTAATATGCGAATTTTCTTGTTTCCGTTTTATATTAACACTAGATTTACAAGGCTCGATTGGATCATTTTGTTAGGTGCATTAAAATATAGTTTTTAAAAAAATAATAGTTAATTTTACTTAAATCAGAATCTTAAACAGAATGTTATTGTTAGACGCTTATTTGACACATTTTCCGTGTACACAATTTCATTTCGAGCGTACATTCTCCCAACATATGTTTCTCAATCTTAACCGCGAAATTTGAAATCCGGGTTTCATTTCCAATTCCATATTTTCATCAAGATTTGAGATTGCTGTTGGAGAAACGAGACCGCGCTTAGGTCGAACAGAATTTGAGGATCGTAGCAGGGTTAAATACCATTTCACGGTTCCTCGACAAAAACTGTTCGACCCGTTAATTTTCGATCGTGGCTCGTTGATCGGTTGCGCAATCGGTGTATCGTATAATTGAATCAAGCTTAATGTAGCCGTAATGAGAATGCATATGCGTTGCAGACAGTATCGCTAACTGATATCGTGTTTCAATTTACATGCGCTCGATAATATTACCCGACGCGATATTCGAAGCTGTATTTTAATTACCTTTCGGCGTCTTGTCCGTGGAACTGTTGTCCATTTTTCTTTTACAGCTCGTGTTTCTTATTTTTCTGTCCGCTCATTTTTTCTCTCTCTCTCTGTCGTCAATCGTAAAATGTACGCGCCAAATAAATAACCTTATCTAACACCGTGACAACTGGTAAAACCGTTATTTCATTCCAAATCGTTTGAATTAATAATCCTGAGATAAGAGATCAGCGTCGAGATACGTGGAATTTCTTGCCTTCAAAGGCATGCTCGTTTCCCAATCCGTGTGTAATATTTTTGACGTTTGTTATGCTTGGAAATATTAGTCAAAGTTTCTATTTTCAATAAAAAAAATTATATACATACATTACTTTCTAGCAAGGTTCTGATTTAAAAAATGTTCTCCGGATTGAAGAACGTTTTTCTCTTTTTCATAGTCTATCTTCTATTCGTTCTTTTTTTTTTTTTAACGACTCGTTTCAATATTGATTCTATTGATCGGTTGGTATGATACAGTCTGATAAATGGTATCGATTTTAAAATATTTCTTCGTATCCACTCTAGAATCCCTCGTCATTTAAAAATTACAATACTAGTTACCAGTTTCACCGACTCGTTAAAATAGTAAATTAACACTAGAACCTCATAATTTCTTATAGAAATTTTCTAAATTTACAATAACGTATTTTTACGGATTTTCCATAATTTTTTGCGAAAGATATGCACGAAGAATTGTTACCCTTGTTATAAATATTTTTTCAAACATCTATCATTTCGATTTCTTTGGTACAAATAAGTCTACTTTAATTACCGGTAGCTCTAGTGTTAATGAAGTTTCTTTTCTCTACACAAACATTGCTATTCTTTTTATTCTAACCGAGCGAGATATCCTATTCCAATTTTTTTCTCCCTTTTTAATACAAGAATTTTTAATTAACGGGTCATGAATGCCGCGTACCTTTTCGCTTGGTTCCATAAAAAAATAAAAGCAAGCCGAATCGACCGATCGGAAGTAAGCACGCGGCCGTTCCAAAAATTTTTCAAAAATAAAATCTGCGTGATCCAAACCCTCGTTATTCGAGGATCAGCTATATTCGTCGTACGGAGTGCATTTGTTTCGTACCGTCAAATTGGAGAGTCCTCGAAAAAAAGAAAAAAAAGAAAAAAAAGAAAAAAAAAGCTGCAGCGAACGGTTTAATGGCGAGTTCCCATCGACGGAACCGCTTGTTCGTCGGCAATCCGCTCAAAAAGCTTTTCGTTACGGCCCTTGGGAAACCGACAGCGGTGTTTTCGATAGATAACGAAACATATTCACGGATCGAGTCCATTAATCCTTTCTCTGCTCCGAACGGTTTCGTTAATAACGAGCTCGAGGCTTTTGACCGGCATGGAAAGGCTTGCAACCAGCAATGGAATTGAATTTACGAGAATAATAGAACGGTTGGTATTTAATTGTGCGTTTCAAAATGTGTGCCGACCGATTGGAGGAATGTTGAAATTCAGTCGGTTTCTACGAATCGATCTCGCTCGGTCTGTTAATTTTAATCGTTAAACAGTAGATACTTGAGGCACAAGTTCATATATTTGGATTATTAAATGGAGAGGTTTTTCAGCATTCGATTGGTACGATCGTAATTTTTGTCGGAGGTATGCCTGAAATCTTAATTGGATTTCAGTTCAACGGAGTCGGATAAACATATAGTTTCAATTTATTTTTTTTTTCATCGTCGTTGCTTCATCACTATTTTTTGTAAAATCGTTCTAATTGTTTTAACGAGACAGACTCTAAAGATTCAAGGTTCTCGCACTGTTCGAGGCAACTGTTATATTATAGTAAACGCATAAACCAATCTGTCTTATTTTCTACGGTACGATTCGTTAATTAAATTAATGACAGACTCTATTAAAAATTCCTACATGCACACGGATAATCAATACGCTCACATTCCCCCGAATCTTCCACTATTTCACCCTTAAAAACACCCTTGTAAACCGAATAAACAAATAAACGGACTCACCCTTTCCCTTTTCTGACCATTCCATCATTAAAGATCCCAAAATACACAGATATAATCAGCAGACCCCAATTTCCCCCTGTTTACCATAAAAAACTCTGAAACACTCTCAAACCTCGTGAACCCAATAAACGAATAAACTCACCCTTCCTCTTATGCAATCATTCCAGTATTAAAAATTCCAAAATCAATACACGCATATTTCCCCTTTCTCCATTAGTAAACCATTCGTTCCACCATTAAAAAAAAAAAAAAAAAAAACAAAAAAAAACCCCTATTCTCATAAACCCAATAAAAGAATTAATTATAATAAATTAACATACCCACCCTCTTCCTCTTCCACCATCATCAAAACCACCGAAACCATCAAATATCTCCAATCAAATATCTTCCAACTTCGCACCACCGTTTCTCTCTACCAAAACCTCCACGCAAATGAAACGACTCGACCGAACGAAGAAAAAAAGAAAAAAAAAAGAAAAAAAGAAGAAAAAAAGAAGAAAAAATAAATAAATAATAAATGAAAAATAAATAGAAAATAAATAAAAAAAAAGAAAAAAAGAAGAAAAAATAAATAAATAATAAATAAATAATAAATAGAAAATAAATAAAAAAAAAGAAAAAATGTCGCAAAATACTCTCAAACATTGGGAAAGCGCGACGAAACATCGCAAGGTGGATCGATGAAGGGTGTCGGGGTTGAGGACATCTGGCAGGGTTGAGAGCTGCTGGCGGGCCAGGGTGGCATAGCAGAGAGCGAAAGAAGAAGGCTTGGGTAGGCTAGGCGGCGGGGGCCGGATGGAGGGAGGAGGGCTGCCCGACGAGGGATGGCGGAAGGCTCAGGTGGAGGGGTCGATGGTGGCGGAGAAAGGTCGGTGAACCCGGGGTCGATATCCGCACGGCGACCGACCAACCTAACATCCACCCCAGACTCCCTGCCTCCGCCAGCTGATCTACCTGATCTCCCCGATTAAATTGCGCGGAGGTATACGCTTTTTCTTTCCGGCAACCGCGCCACGGGCCGCGTCCTTGCACCGGTCGCTAAATCGAGCCACGTGTTCAGCTCGCACCTTCCAGTCGACTATTTTTTCTTTTCTTCCGTGTTTTAATATTATTTTAATATTATCTTAATGTTATTTTATTTTTTTTTTTTTNNAAAAAAAAAAAAAAAAAAAAAAAAAAAAACCCCTATTCTCATAAACCCAATAAAAGAATTAATTATAATAAATTAACATACCCACCCTCTTCCTCTTCCACCATCATCAAAACCACCGAAACCATCAAATACCTCCAATCAAATATCTTCCAACTTCGCACCACCGTTTCTCTCTGCCAAAACCTCCACGCAAATGAAACGACTCGACCGAACGAAGAAAAAAAGAAAAAAAAAAGAAAAAATGTCGCAAAATACTCTCAAACATTGGGAAAGCGCGACGAAACATCGCAAGGTGGATCGATGAAGGGTGTCGGGGTTGAGGACATCTGGCAGGGTTGAGAGCTGCTGGCGGGCCAGGGTGGCATAGCAGAGAGCGAAAGAAGAAGGCTTGGGTAGGCTAGGCGGCGGGGGCCGGATGGAGGGAGGAGGGCTGCCCGACGAGGGATGGCGGAAGGCTCAGGTGGAGGGGTCGATGGTGGCGGAGAAAGGTCGGTGAACCCGGGGTCGATATCCGCACGGCGACCGACCAACCTAACATCCACCCCAGACTCCCTGCCTCCGCCAGCTGATCTACCTGATCTCCCCGATTAAATTGCGCGGAGGTATACGCTTTTTCTTTCCGGCAACCGCGCCACGGGCCGCGTCCTTGCACCGGTCGCTAAATCGAGCCACGTGTTCAGCTCGCACCTTCCAGTCGACTATTTTTTCTTTTCTTCCGTGTTTTAATATTATTTTAATATTATCTTAATGTTATTTTATTTTTTTTTTTTTGTTTTCCATTGTTAGTTGGATTATTTGTTTCTTGTTTTTGTTCTTGGTTTCTGCGTTATTTTCTTGCCGAGGTGTTTGGATTTTTTAATGACGCGGTTACGGAGGTATGGTTGAGGAGGTTTTTCAGATTTTGTGTCTGAATATTTTTTTTGCGTCGCTTTGATTTTTGGTTCTTTTTTTTTTTTGTTTGAGGATTTTGTAGGTTTTGCTGTAATTCGTGTTGTGGATATTGATAGATCTTCGAAGGTGTGTGTTTGAAATTAGATTCGCGTGAAGAGAGTGTCTATTATTTTTAATTTTGTCTCGCAGAATTTGTTTTCTGTAATATTTTTTGTGATGCTGCAATGTTAGTTGTTCCAGAACCGGAAGTCGTGTATTTTTTATCTTCAAAAATTTCCAGATGACGTATTTTAAACGATCAACAACTTTTTTTACCTCATCCTACGATTTTTCAACTCGAGGGTCGTTCGAACTTCCTCTCGCACAAATCCCATTGCTTTGAAGCACCGTTTTCGACCGAAGGTTTGTTTTTATCCACGTTCCACTTTTGGAATTTTCCTGGTGCCGATCTTTTTTAATTCATCCCCGGCTTATTTTTTTTCACAAATTTTTCAATCCACCAACTATTTTTTCTATGCCTTTTTCAAACCTCTTCAACATCCTGCAGCAAAGAAATCCCGTTTGAACATTTTTTCACATTTTTCCCCGACGAGAGTCCCTTTTTTTTCGGAACGCTCTTCCTTTGCCACCGAAGTCAGGCTCCTCTTTTTTTAAGTGTGTACGTAGGTACTCAAATCCCCTGAATACTTCATGCAATTCGAAGTCTAATTTTCTTTGGCTAAATCCTGGTGCTTCAGGAGCTGCGTAAAAAAATTTGTTAACTCTTCTAATTGGAGTGGTTCAAGATGAATTAGCGAGAAAAACGAAATAAAGAAACAAAAACAAAAAAAGTAGTACTTTCCATAAAGTGGACACTATCGTAAAATTTATCTTTTTAATTTCTGCTTTTAATTAGAACAATTAATCTGAACACTTTTTGTTTCAATTTCTCTCATGATTCTAATTCTTCCTTTTTTTTTTCTTTTAATACGAGTTTCGTCCATGAAATTCAATTTTCTATCTCAACACGAGTTTCGTTTATGAAATTCAATTTTTCATCGGGAGTAAAACTTTCTTTTCACAATTTTATTACAGATTTTACTTTTCTTTAATTTCTAAGATACGTCCAACGAGTACGGCAGAATTTGTTCCTCGAAAAATATAAAAAGTCGAATTCTCGTTCACGCTGATTAACCTTCATCGATTCGTGCATAACCCTGCCGATGCAGTTCCCTCGATTGGATTAGCGTGCTGGGTTCGCTTTAAAGCTACCGTGTTCTCACCACCGGATCCCGTCGATCCTCCATGATTAAACCTGCTCGAACACATGTGCCAGCCCCATGGATTACCGTAAGCGAGCGTACTTTTATCGAGAGAAACGCCTTGGATGTGTGTTCCTCTTCGAATTGCCCCGACGAACCATCACTTTTTAGCCTTTGCTACTGCACATTTGCAACATTTCTTCGCTACTTAGTATTCAATCCCTCGGTTTCTTTTCCGTTGGAGATACAAGACTTTGTAATCTCTCGATAAGTAATTTCTTCGATTGAATTAGTATTCGTTTAAAGGCTCTTTTCTTCTTATATCGTTTAATCATTTCTTAAAGTTATGGATATTTGGAAAATTGAGATTGTTCACTTATGTGAGAAATAGGCAAATTTTTTCATTTCATTTCTTCGCTTCTCAATTTATTTGTAATTTTTTTTCTGTTTCGTTTCTTCCTTTTTTAGCGTATTTGTAATATTTTTTCATTTCATTTCTTTGCTTCTCAATTTATTTGTAATTTTTTTTCTGTTTCGTTTCTTCCTTTTTTAGCGTATTCGTAATATTTTTTCATTTCATTTCTTCGCTTCTCAATTTATTTGTAATTTTTTTTCTGTTTCGTTTCTTCCTTTTTTAGCGTATTCGTAATTTTTTTTCATTTCATTTCTTCGCTTTTCAATTTATTTATAATTTTTCTTCTGTTTCGTTTCTTCCTTTTTTAGCGTATTTGTAATTCCTTTTTTCTTTTTACCTATTTGTTGGAATTTTAGACGTTTCAGTAATTTTGATGTTAATAAATATAATCCATATTGTTCCATTAAACTTATGTTCATTTTTTAGCGTATTTGTAATTTTGTTTTTTCAAAGTATTTGTTGGAATTTCATAATTTATTTAGCCAGTTCATAAATTTTGGTTTCGATGAACTTAAACGATAATACTCCACTAAACTTATGGTCAGTCTCTTGAGGCTCGAAGGGCAAGCAGTCGACCAGTTGGTCCTCGATCCCGTAGCCGCATTACGTTTCATTATCGGTAATTGTAAGAATAAATCTTTGCCGACAATCTTCCGTTGGTGTCTGGCCGGTCTGGCCCCGGGGCTCGCATAATTTCATCCATGGAGCGCATTTAAACGCTTCCTCCCCTGCTGTCTCAGCTTCCAATTCAGTCCGCAACGTTGCTAAAAATATCGATACACCGACCAGGGAACCCTTCCGCTAAACTCTTGGCCTTTTTAACCCTTTCGTTCCGAAGGGAATATATACGTGCCCTGAGAAATTATGCGATCTGTTGCCAACTATGTTTCGGTAAAATTGTTAATACATCAGCAGTGCATAAGTTTCTATCTAAAGTATTAGAGAATACGATTACTGTCCAAAGTTTCCAAAGAATCGTCCAACAATAATTAAACTGAAACCTTCACGTTCGCACTAATTAAACTACCCTAAAATAAGGTACGATATATTCACAACTTAAATAATACTAGCTATTCCCAGTCTCATTAGTTCACTTTCACAGAACCCACCCCTTGCAATCTTCCTAAACAACCATTTTACAATTAAATTTCCTAATAATTAAATAAAAGTCTCCAATTTCACAGTGATTGAAAATACCTCAAATTTTACCAATCCACCTATAGTACCCTTCTTATCTAACACCCTCCCCTTACAATTATCCCAAAGTACCATTTAACATCAATTAAATTTCCTAATAATTAAATAAAAATCTCCCAGTTCGCAATAATCAAACAACCCTAAAATAGAGTATGATTTACCCCTAACACAACCCAATCTCACCAATCCACCCACAGCACCCATCCCTTAAAATTCTTCTAATCAACCATTTCGCAAAAATTAAATTTCCCAATGATCCGATAATGATGCGATAAAAATCTCCAAGTTCACTAAACAATTAAACCACAGCTTATCCTTAACTCAAACAACATTGATAAACCCCCAATCTAATCAGTCCACTCGCAACACCCTTCACCCACTCAACGCCCGCCCCTACGACCTTCCCAAAAGAACAACCCCAAAAATACCAACCTCCCAAATCCCAACCTCAGATCACATTCCCATATCTACCAGCTGCAACGCTAGCCTTCTATCAACCAGAACAGCCAACCAATCCTCAACCGATCAACTCCGTTATTGGCCGCTGATATAACAAGACGCGTCGTCCGCGTGGCTGCTTATCACTCGTGAACGTATTATGGTACATACGCGAAGCGGTGGCGCAAGAAGTCAACACACGTATATACGTATATTTGTGTATATATATATAAAAACTCATGTGCAGCAACATGTACACACGTAGACACGCGGAACGGGGTCTCTGAACTCGCAGATACAATCTCTCTCGCGCACGCTATCTATCTATCTGCTGGCTGGCGAGAGAGCCGGCCTCACATACCTCCCGTCCTACGTAACGTAAAAACGCGTCCCGACACGCGTACAGAAAATATATGTACACGTTCTGGCCTCTATTCACAGGCTCCTGGATACGCTGATACGCGACCAATGGCTCGTGCCTACCGGTATCTCCGTCTTTTTCGATCGAAAGAGGAGCGAGCTTGATTTTGGACAGCGCGCAAGGTTCGGGATTTAAGATAGCGAGGGTTCGGAACGAATAGGAGACTCAAGGTCGGTTCTCTTATCGCTAGAGAGAAGATATCGTGGGTGAAATCTTTGATCGCGGGGGTGGAAGTCAGGCTTTCTATTGTTCTTTGGTGGAACTTTAGAATTGGTAAGGTTCTGTTTGGATTTTGGATCATTGTTGCGTGGAAATTGAGCTTCTGATTATTTTTTGGCGCGTTTTGAAATTTTTAGGGAGTTGTTTGGATGTTGGACCGTGGCGGAGCGAAGGTTTGATTTTATTATTTTTTTGCGAGTTTAAAATTTGGATATTGTTAGCTTCTTGGATTGCGATGGGGTAACGGTGTGATTTTATCATTTTTTGGGTCGTTTTAAAATTGGTGGGGTATTTATTTGGATCTTGGGTTGTTAAGGGGTGGAAATGATGCATTTAACTGTTTTTTGGTAGACTAAAAAAATTTATAAAAATTTTGAAAGATAATTTATAAGAAATTTAAAAAGGTGTTAAGATTACTTATTTTTTTTATCAATTTTTTAATTGGTAGGTTGTTGTTAAGATCTTGTATTATGATAGTATTAAGATATAATTTTATTATTTTTCGGTGGGATCTTATTGTATAGAGGGATGAAAATAAGGTTTTTGATTATTCTTTGGTTGATTTTGAAATTGATGGGGATCGAAAGAAAGAAGATGCGAGGCGAGTTTCTCTATTCGATCCACGAAAGGAAAGCGGCGCGCTAGGAAGGAAGGTGTAGTTGAATTAACTATAAATCAGAGCGAATTCAGGCGATGAGAATTATTTATGGCCGGCTCGATCGGACGCGCAGGCCTCTTTGAACTGTGTTTCTCTTACGGTGCACCATAAATACGATAGCCATGAAGAATAGGGACGGCCGTAAAATTCAAACGGTCTCGCGACCATGATACCCTCTCTCGTTATGGCTATAATATAGTATCTATTAGCGTAGAAAACTCATGCGCCCGTTGGAGTCGTTGACACAGAGTCTTCGAGCATGCTTGCCAATCGAATTCTCACCTTTTAGGCGTGGCTTCGTCTTCGTTTGAATCGAAACTTTTTAGTTAAACGATTCATTTACAACGTGTAAATTTTTCCTCGAATTTAAGTTTAAGTTGCGAGTTTTAAATATGGAAGCAGAAATTGTAGTCGAATAATTGGATTTAATTAAGTTGACGCAAATTCTACAGCGAAGTCCACTTTTCATAAATAGTTAATAATAGCTAATAACCTGGTAAAATTAAAAACCAAATCTGAAACCTAACACCGAATCTAACCCAAATCCAGAAATCAAACCAAAGAATAATCTTTCACAGATTTTTAAAATTACAAAAAAATCCAAAGTGAATCCAAAATCAAATCCAGAACTCAAACCGAAGAATAATCTTTCACAGATTTTTAAAACAAGAAATAAAATTCAAAGATAATCCAAACCCAAATCCAGAACTCAAACCACAGAATAATCTTTCACAGATTTTTAAAACGAAAAAAAATCCAAAGTTAATCCAAAACTCAGACGAAACAATAATCTTTCACAGATTCTAGGAATTATAAAAAATACCAAAATTAATCCAAACCCGAAGCAAAGAATATTTTTACAGATTCCCAGAACTGTGAAACAGAAATAAAAAAAAAAAAATTAACCATTTCCATCGATAATTTCTTCTCCAAGAAAAAGAAAGCTTACACGTGTGAACAGATTTTTCCCCATAAGGGAAAAGAAACCACGGAAATCGTTCGACCAGTTGGAGAGTCGACCCCTGGGTCGAACGATCACCGGGTCGCGATTCAAGCGTGGTTCGTGTGTTCCTTCGAGCAGGCTGAACATCGGCGAAGGGGTCGGATGTGCATTGGCCGGTTAAAATGTGGGGCAGTGCTGCGATTCGTCCTTGGTATTCGTGTGTTTCAGTCCACCTCGAATCGTTCGTCCTTCTACCGGGTGATTCGCGCGATCCGAGCAACTTCGTACGCTCTTAATCGCAATTTCCATCTTGACCCCAATTTTAGATTTATTTCGTTGCACAGCGAGACGTTTTATTTAATTATACGCCGATTCGATTTATTTAATTCGTGCATTAATGGTTGCGCCGATACTTCGAAGCTTAAACTTTCAACCGAACGAGTATTTTTTAATCGAGCGGCTAATTTGAAATGAGAATAATTTTTGTAATTATAAATTTTGAAATTGATCGATTGTTTCGAGTAGCTGAAATTTTCGTGGAAAGTCGAGTTCGATGAAACGGTTGGAAATTGAAAATTATAATTCTTTTGATCGATGGATGAACGTTCGAGAAGGCTATGATTGCTTTTCCTTTAGTTTCTACAGTTATGTTACTGTGCAGTTTGTTAAAATAATGGAAGGTTGGAATTATTGATAGATTTGTATAATCGGTATTATGGTCGGTAATGGAAGGCTGGAAAGTCTCGTGAGCGGTGGTCGCGCGACTAAAATTGCCGCGAGTAGAACTCGCGCAGCTGCGATCGCTGTTCGCGTGACCGCAACTCGCGCGATCGATACTTACATAATCAGGACTCGCACGACCAAAATTCCTGCTAGTACGTGCAATATGTACGGTGCAAATTGTTTTCTTATCTTGCGTTGATTGATTTGTTGGCATTCTTTGCATGTTACTTCATGCAACTTTTATCTAGTAAACTCAGGGAATGTTGGGAAAGGTTGTTCCTATAGATCATTTTATTGACACTTTCGTGAAAGTAACAGAATTATAATTGCTCGTAGGAATTAGAGATTTTTGAATATTTTTCGAAACTTTAAATCATGGTTGTCTCTTGCTTATATTCCTGTTTAATGGTTTGATAATTCTCAGACATCGTTAAATGCTATCGATACTTTATAACGTTAAGAATCCGCCAACGGTAATCAATTTTTTCACGTACTATCAGTTTCCTCAGTCTTGACCAAAATTACATTTCTCTTCGCATCTTACAATCTCTCATAAAACATCAGGTACCACCAACATAAAAAATCAACCATCACAAACCAATTTCTCTATCCACTTCCAACACTCTCAATCTCCGCCAAAACTATATCTCTCTCCACACCTAACAACCCCTCAATTATATTTCTAAACTATTCCAAACAACACAATTCTCAAACACCAACTACGACCAACATAAAAAGATCTACCACCATCAACCAATTTCTCTATCCACCAAAACTATATCTCACTCCACACCCTATAACCCCTCCCAATTATATTTCCAAACTATTCCAAACGACACAATTCCAAAACACCAGCTACCATCGCCAACGCGAAATAAAAACCTTCCACCACGAATCAGCATAAAAATTCAAGACCTCCTCCTAGTTTATCATCCCTCGGCCTGTCGACGCTTCGACACAGCGCCACCCTAACCATCTCACCCACAATATAAACGTTCGCCACGGGTGTCAGTACGCGAGGAAACGCTAACGAGCACTTTTCACCGGTGCTCTCCGCTCAGATTCACCCGGTACCGTCGCCGGAGGCGCAGAAAAGCATTCGCGGTGCTGCGTTGGCTGCGATAGAGAGAGGGCCGGCGTGTTCATGACTCGCGGGACTTACGTGGCTCGTGATTTAGTCACGTAGCCGGCTCGTTTAACCGTGATCGTTAGCGGCCGTGTTATATGGGCGTAACGTGATTCCCGTGTCACGTAGCCTAACGCAGCCCTTCGTGCTCGCGAAAACGAGAGGGAAACGACCGCTTTGAGAATGGGAAAGGATAGGGAGGGAGGTCAGTCGGCTTCGTGACGTTTCGCCGTTCGAACGGGCTGATNATATTTCCAAACTATTCCAAACGACACAATTCCAAAACACCAGCTACCATCGCCAACGCGAAATAAAAACCTTCCACCACGAATCAGCATAAAAATTCAAGACCTCCTCCTAGTTTATCATCCCTCGGCCTGTCGACGCTTCGACACAGCGCCACCCTAACCATCTCACCCACAATATAAACGTTCGCCACGGGTGTCAGTACGCGAGGAAACGCTAACGAGCACTTTTCACCGGTGCTCTCCGCTCAGATTCACCCGGTACCGTCGCCGGAGGCGCAGAAAAGCATTCGCGGTGCTGCGTTGGCTGCGATAGAGAGAGGGCCGGCGTGTTCATGACTCGCGGGACTTACGTGGCTCGTGATTTAGTCACGTAGCCGGCTCGTTTAACCGTGATCGTTAGCGGCCGTGTTATATGGGCGTAACGTGATTCCCGTGTCACGTAGCCTAACGCAGCCCTTCGTGCTCGCGAAAACGAGAGGGAAACGACCGCTTTGAGAATGGGAAAGGATAGGGAGGGAGGTCAGTCGGCTTCGTGACGTTTCGCCGTTCGAACGGGCTGATATTATTTGGAAATAAGCGGCAGCTGGGTTTCAGCGAAAGTGAAACGAGCCTTCGTGCCATTTATTTGTATTTAATTCGAGGTCGTGACTGATGGGGTGACTTTTCGAGGTCGTTGGGGGTTGTGGGTTCAAATGAATTTAATTTAAATGATTTTATCAGTTTTTTCCGGATGGTTCGTGTTTAAATATTAATTACCTTCCAAGGTTTGGTTTTCAGGGATGGATTATTGATGAAAGAAAGATTAACGATTCATGATCAATTCTGTAGATCGAAACGTAAGAAATTTGAAGATTCCAGAAGCAGTGCAACGATTGAAATGTATGTTTTATTTAGAATTAATTGTTTGTAAAATTAACCTTCGAGAATCCTACATTTAACCACTCTTAATATGATTTAAAATCATAGAAAATTTCAAAATCCTTCTATTAGCGTATCAAAAATTCACTTTTAGGTAACTCTTTTGCTATAGCGTGCTTGGAACAAAAATTGTTCGCCGTCTGCAATGGACCAAACAGTTATCGTTCAACGCCTAACCCAGTTTCACAGAGCATACATACTTTTTGCGCGTCATTTTCAACCAAAAATCGTTTTTCTCTCGCGTCAATAAATATTCCAATTTAAAAAACGAAGCAAAAAAAATAAGTAAAGAAGCTGTTCTTCGCGTGTCAACTTTTTTTCTGTTTTAAATCAGGATTTTTTCTCAGCGAAACCAAAGCTCGACCAAGTGAGGAAAGGATCGGAAGATTGTAGCAAGGATACACGCCTATCGTAGCGAAAGGGTTAAGCCATTCGGTGGTGCAACGTTTCCCAAGAAACCTCCTTTCATTCTCCGGTGTTTACCAGGTCGCGAAAACAACGGAAAGTGCATTGACCCGTCGGCCAATCGGCGACTGCCAGTTTCGTGATAACTAGCAATGAGTCAGAGCAGACTCATGGGCCTCGATAGCCTTTACCGGCCGACTAGCCGGCGCGAGATTGGGAAATCAAGCATTACCGGCGTTTCCGTCTGCTTGTACATGTATCACGTGTACCGCGAACAGGATAATTTGTGTCGAACGCGTGACCATGCTGGCTGAGATTTATGCACGGAACAGGCACGCGCGAGCACTCGATGTTTATCTAAATTGCTGGCTGATCTTTCTCTGCGTTTCTCTTTGGCTGACACTATTTCCCTTTTCTGTGTGTTTGTCAGTTGATTCCGAAAGGAAGAATTTTAGGGGTGCGATATATTATTGGGGAGTTCGAGAGGGTAGAAAATGTGTCTGCAAGATGTTTGAGAGGGTTGTTTGGGGGTTGAAGGGTGGATTGGGAGAGTTTAGAGTTTCGGGAGTTAGAAATTTGGAAATTTATAGGGGAGCTCTAGATGGGTGACTTTAAGATCTGTGATATTTTGTTTTTAAGTATTATAGAAGGGTGTAGATTTTTTTGAGCGATGATTGGAATACTTGGAATTGATTGAATATGGATTTTTAAGGGTGGTGAAGGTTTGGGAGCTTGGAAAGGATTGAAATATTAAAAATTGGAGAGGTGTTGATTTAATGAGAAATTTTAAGTTTCAGGGATTAGAAATTTGGAAATTTAAAGTGCAGCCTTAGATAGGTGACTTTAAGGTCCATTTTATTTTATTTTTAAATACTAGAGAAGGATGTAGAATTTTTAAAGTGGTGATCGCAATACTTAGAACTGATTGAACGTGAATTTTAATTAAAAACAATTAACGATAATTTAACATAGGGTACTTAAATTTGAAGAAAGGGGTGCAGAATGATCTCAAAATTTTGATGGCTAGCAAAATTAATAGAAACAAGATTTCTACAAAAATTTAAATCAGCGCACTGACAGTATCAATTAAAAAATTTTTCAAAGAAACAAAAATCATTATCTTAGAATGAAGAAGTTGATCAACTAACTCAATCTTTTTTTTTCTGTTTTCAGGTAAGAACCACAAATCGTTCACGAATATTCCACCAATCACAAGGTTGAAGCTATTCAACCGCTGTAGCCAAGAAGAATAATTTTTTCAAGGTACTATATGTTTAAATAATTTAATAACAATTCTTTCTGTTCTACGCGAACTTTCGTCAACCGTTAGAACTTGGAATTAGCTTGAATATTTTTAACGCACCCGCAGCTCGCGTAATTAATGCAAACACGTGGTCTAGGCTGTTTGTTAACGATTAATAGTGTGCCGAGATTTCCTCGAAACGATGTCAAGGCCGTGACCTAATGCAAGGTCATCGTCCTCGGCACGTCTTTCTCTCCCCCTCCCCATTTTTTTTCTATCTCTTTCTCTGCAACTTCTATTTTCCGCTATTGGAATTTTCACCGTGTACGAGTCGAACTTGTGGAATCTATGCCGGGAATGTTGGTCCCTGTTACGATCTCCAAGGTTTATCGTTTGTACAACAAAAATTTCCTAATCTCGAGGAAGCAGATTTTTTTTAACGAACAATAAAATCGAGAAATATATTTGTTTCTATTTTATATACTCGTTTCAAGATTGGGAAATTTTGAGAGATAAATTTTTGAAGCATGATTGGGATATTTTGTCGTTAGAGGGTTCCAAAGATATATTCTTATTTTTATTCCAAATATAGTAAAACAATTTATTTTCTATAAACATAAAAAGCTTCTATTATAATTAAAAAAAAAAAATTCGCGTCACACGATAATCTCCACCCATAAATAACCATAATATCTGATAAAAAAAAATGACGAGTATCACAAGCTAGTCCTTAACCAAACCTAAACTCCATATCCCATTAAAAAAATTTCATTCTAACAAAAAGAAAAAAAAATTTGCACATGGACAATATTAAACAAAAAAAAAAAAATCGCGTCACACGATAATCTCCACCCATAAATAACCATAATATCTGATTCAAAAAAATGACGAGCCTCAAAGGTTAATCCTTAACTAAACGTAAACTCCATATTCGATTAAAAAAATTTCATTCTAACAAAAAGAAAAAAAAATTTGCACATGGACAATATTAAACAAAAAAAAAAAAATCGCGTCACACGATAATCTTCAACCATAAATAACCATAATATCTGATTCAAAAAAATGACGAGCCTCAAAGGTTAATCCTTAACTAAACGTAAACTCCATATTCGATTAAAAAAATTTCATTTTAACAAAAAAAAAAAAAAATTGCACATGGACAATATTTAACAAAACATAATATTCGCTTAAAAATACTTCCAACCGCTAAAATACCCGTACTCCAACCTCCTGCAGCCGCAGAGGATTAAATTAATATATTTTTCGTATCACGTCGCGTCATCGTTCAGAAACATCCACGATCTTACGATCGATAAACACGAGTATCATTCTATATCCCAAGACAAGAGGGTTAATCATCCTGAGCATTCCCACCCATCGGGTAAATCGACTTCCACCGGTCGATTTCCCGTCTACATGAATGGAACAGAGAAATCAATTCACATTGAGGTCTCGTAGAACGCCTATTCCGCCTATAAATATGCGACGCGCACGTCCAGAGGATCGTAGGAAGTTCTCTCGTCGCTTTCTTTCCTCGGCTGCATTCCCTTGCCTCTTGTATCGTAGTATCGGCGACGATCGTCAGCTGCGGGATCGGTGTCGGTGACCCGTCATCGAATCGATCGGCCTGCTAATTAACCGCGTCAGAATCCAAACAACACCTTTCTAATCTGCATGATAAAGGGCCGGTGTAATTAAACGCCGATAAACGTCCACGGGATCCGCGTGGGACCCATTATGCCACGTGAGTCATACGATTCCTATCGATTATCGTTCCTTCGCTAATGGAATTAATGAATATTTCGCGACATCTCCCACCTTCTACGGTTCGATTCCTGCTCGTTTCTAATCGACGCGCTAATGAGCCTTTGTGCGGCGATTGTTTTGGTATTCGATTGTGTTCCAGGGTTTTATCGGGACCTGGGTTATGGTTGTAAAGAGTGTAAAGTGGATTATTAGAATCGTGTATTGTTGGTTGGAAGAGTGTTCGTGTTCGTCTTAGGTAGGGTAGACAGAATTGGATCATAGGAGGATTGAGATAAGAATTTAGATAATATAAAGGTTTTTAAGATTGAAAAAATTTGTTACGAGTTTGTAATAAAAAGCTGAGTTCCTAAATTTTGATTAATGTTGATCTAAATTTTGACTACTATTATTCTATATTTTGACTTTGAATATTCTAAATTTTGACTATGATTATTCTAAATTTTGA
>SMSQ01025836.1:279333-407578 GCA_019453375.1 Ctenoplectra terminalis | reverse complement strand
ACAAAATACTCAGATTCTCGGATATACAAATGCTAATTTTCACACCAAAACGTAATTTGTTACATAAACTTTATGTCTCCTGTGGTACACTTGCTACTCGTACTTGGGAATTTTCTGTTACTAGCTATGTAGAATTGTATTACCTTATGAAACTCTTCGGTAAAAAGTTTCTTTAATCCTACGAAATTTTTTAAAATATTTATAGCATCAAGTTCTAATTGATAAGCAAGTTAGTGAGGGATTTGGTATAGGTACAACTAGGAAAGTGATTCCAAACTTTTTGGTGGTGAATATTATTTTTATATACCACTTAAAAAGGCATACATACTCTGATACAGATACAGCTGTATGAAATCTCAGCTAAGGTTTCCAAAGCTTAATAAAAAAAGAAAGATAAAACCTACTAAAAATCTAGCTTTCGGTCAAAATTGAAATTATATCAAAGATCGAACCTGATGTTACACAAAAAAAGAAGTCTTGTCGACGAAAATAAAAAAAGATCCACAATGCATGAAATACTTTCTTCGGTCGCTGTATGATAAGCAAGCAGCATTCGATACACGCACGTCCTAACACATTTTAGCGTTAAAAGGATTAACAGAGAAACTGTCTGGTGCTTCTGACTTATTTCGTCAAGGGAGATACCTATCTTCGGTGTTCCGCGACGATTTACAGTCCACTCTGTCTGGCTACGTACTCGCATACACGTGCACGCGCTCTCAGACGTAACTAAGGTTACCGCGTTAAGTTCCGGGCAAACAGATGTAATGGCAAAGCTATGCTGGATAAAGCGAACGTATGTTTACACAAACAGCTGAAACGTACGAACGTGCATTCGGGTGCAGCAAAATTAGGGCGTTAAGCACGAAATGGAGCGAACGGTGTAAAACTCCGCGGGAATTACGACTGAACCAAACGTACCCGGTTATTACTTTAAGTTTCGCCGGAAATCCGCGTTAACATTAGAGGGCGTAACGTCTGGAAACAGTGTACCATTCAAGGCTAAATGTTTTAACGTAATGCTCGCCGAGGTTGCATTACGGATTCGTACAAATAGGGACAAAGAAACAGAGATAGGCGAGGAGAAGCACTCTACGGTGAACGTCTAGCGTAAGCCTCTTTGCGTTCATTTTTGAATCATTGAATCTGGTGCTGAAGTGTAAATTCTTAAATCTTGTTGCGCTGAGTGTTGCTAAAGTGCATGGTCGAATTTTACTGGTGCGTTTCGTTGATTGTAGTACTTGCTGGAAGTGTGTTATTAGCAGGTAGCTCTGGGAGTGGTTCGTTTCAGAATTGCAGCTGTTCGTGTAAGATTGCACGTTAGAAGAAATGTTTGTAATAGGGTATTTGAATAGAATGACTGTATGCAGTAAAATGGTTTTTACTTGTAACGGATACCAGATCTGTTATGTTAGAGCTATTAGGAATTCAAATATAAGTTGATGGTAATTTTATAAAATTGAATGATATAATATTCACAGTTATAATAAAAATAATGTCTTGGTAATAATTGCACGTTTTGCATTTTATTAACTATCTTGATGGCTATTTTTTAAATTTATATTAAACAAAGTTATTGCAAGCTTAATAAGGAAAGCTGTAACAGTTCATATACTTAAAACGATGCTCGACAGTAACTCAGATATGAGATGAGACGACTCGATCTCGTGTATGTAGTGAAACGTTTCATTTTTCGGCTACTTTTAATACCACACTAAATATTATAAATATTAATATTAGAAATACACACGTATCTACTTTAACAGATATATATTTCTTAGTTTAGGCGTTGATTAAATTTATGATCTAATAATTTTTTTCATCACACTCCAACTTACTCTACTAAGGATTCAGATGAAGTTTAGTAAGTCGTGAAAATATGGTTCAAATAAATGGAGCCGTACTGTTAAAGAACTTCCTGTTCAGCTGTACAATCCCTCCTCGCTGACCCATCCTGTGCACTAAATTTCCTCCATACAAAATTTCAACGAATGTATCAAAACTTCAACATCCAAACTCTAAACCCATTGAACCAGTCTAAATCCATCGAAGAGCCTAAATCTCTGACCCAGTGAAACGCATCGCGATACCGCAACGTTGGCTCGCGATAAAATGCACGGAAGCTTGGAACTCCATTATCTACAGAAACGGGAATACAACTTTCCTTTTCAGCGAGGCTGCGGATCGTTTCCGAGCGAATCTCACCAAGAATCGGTCTCTCGGATCGCCCTACCGCGGAATCGGGTACGCGTCGTACCGGCAATTTCCTCCATCCTATCTACCACCATATTTTCATAGGATCCGCAGGCAGCCGACTCGCGGAACCGGAGCGACAACGGCCACGATAATAACTAAACTTTCGATTGCCGGGGCGAACCATTAAGATAAGACGGCAAAAGGGAACGACGCCCAGGTTTAAGGAGACCAGTGAGAGAGGAAGAGAGTTCAAAAGAGGAGACAGAGAAACTCAGAGGAAATAGGCGGGTAGGAGAAGACGAGAGAGGAGTTGGAAGAGATCTGGAAAGAAGGTGTCGGAAAAAGGAAGCGGAATGAGACGGTCTTCTCCTGAAAGGAAGCCAAGATGGTGGAGGGTAAAGGAGGAAAAGGAGACGGGCATGGTTGTAGGAGAAAAGGATGCGGATATATATCTGCCTTCCGAGAGATCGATTAAGATTAAACGCCTAGTTGCCGGGCTTAAGTCAGGGTACAATGGAAAAGCTGAGATTGGGTTTCACGGATTGAAATCAAGGACGTAGCTGTTTAATTTGCAAATGGAAAGGGTCGCGGCCACTCCGTTCTGACCTTTCTGTCTTTTTCTTGTTGTCTTCGAGAGAACAAGGGCTGACAGGTGTCACTCAGGCTGACTGGTCAGGGAATATCGTTGTGTCGCTGAGTCCGAACTTGTTACCGGATTTCGGATCATTATTGTAGAAACGCAAAGGAAGAGAGTTCCATGGTGCAAGTTTAAGCGAACTTCAACTGATTCTTTCTGATTGATAACGGTGCACGTGAAACGGATTGGAATGTTTTGCACGTAAATCGGAATGGTTTAAGATAGCGGTCAAAAATTTGTGGAAACGGTGTTCGGAGAGAAAATAAGTGTGTAGTTCGTATTAAGAAGGAACGTTACCGAGTTGACACACACCGATTTTGATGAAGTTTTGATACGATATAGATCTCGAAAAAATATTAGACCCGTATTGTTTTACATCGTAATATATATTATGAACACATGAATCTGTAAACTTTTAAAAGATTTAAAAAATAAATCATTGTTTCATTTGGATCTAATCCTATTATAAAATCGATGAAACGTAATTTTAAAGAGGGTTTTTAATCAAGCGATGTATTCGTAGATGGATAATGGTGAGGGTAAGACCAACCCCACACAGTTCAGGGTGTAACTTTTATTCATCTGGTTCGCGAAGGGTTAAAACAAGTTCAACATCATTATGTTTCAAAGATAAAGCTCTTTTAATCAAGACATTTTCAATTATAACACAAACACTCGTACCCTTCTTTTTAAGTGCCCCATTTTACTCGACTACCATTCCTTTTCACCCCTCAAAAAATCTCAGTCAATTAGAAGTTTCCGAGCACAAAGTTTCACAAGAAACTACGAAACATTTCCCCTGCAAGCAAGCAATAAAACGATTATTTAAATAACACAGACCGCGTAGCATCGCGCGGCACGCCTAATTAAAATGTTCGAGCAACGGCCTCAATTATAGCCGTGGAAATTACTGTGAAACACGCCTCGATGTATCGCGTGACAAATTATTTCGTGCACGCGCCCCCATTCTGGCTATTTCTTTCTCAATCGTCGCGACCTCACCGATCGACGCTGCGAGAAAAATTAGACGACTCTTCAGTCGCGAACGCGATTATGGGATAATTAGTTCGCTCGAGTTCAGTGGAATCGTGAAGTCGAGCTCGCACACGCCTGAAAATCATTCCCTCCGCTGTGAAACTGTGAGAGTCGTGCAAAAAATGACTAGAACCACGAGGATCCAGGGAGATTAATGCGTTAACGAGAATTTCAGGCCGTCCTCTTTATCTGGGACCGGCTACACCGGAAGATAGGTAATTTAAAAATCCTGAACGCGGAGATACTGTTTTTTTCTTTCCCATTCTCGACATCAAGCTCATTTTTTGTTCATTTCCTTCGTACCATTTTTTTTTCCATTCTCTTTTTCGGCTTATTAGAACGCCGACCGAGTAATCTCTCCCGCGACCTAATTCTTGCCACAAGCATGAACGCGAAATCAATTTTCGGGCTGAAACGTTTATACGGATATTATTTAATAATCCGTACTGCTCTTATGTACGGAGTTAACTGAAACAGGTTAGAGAATTATATAAAAATGATTAGAAATAATCGGACGGATCACACTTACGATACGGACACAAGATTTTTCTGTCAAATATAGTTAAATAAATTAAGTAGAATTATAGTGGTGGCCAATAAATCTGCACCACTTCTGAAGAGCACAGTTTGTCGAATATTTTTAGATGCATCGCAAAGTTTGTAGTTACACTAAATTGTGTCAACGTGGTCCTTCAATAGTTTTGAATAATCCGATGCGATAGAACTGCGCTGTGTTGCTTCAGTTGGATTTTATTCGGTTGGTCAAAAAGTTCGTGCGGATTTTAACGTGTAAATAAAAAGCGATTTTTTTTTTATCACGAAAGGAAATATTTTTATTTAATAATGTAATGTCCATTGGAATTGCTAAGTCACCTTTTGTTTTTAAGATTTGAACTAAATTTAGTTTCATTTCCAAGAACCGGAAGATGATTATAAATTGTACAATTTTGATTTAGACAATTTCTCTCTGAAGCGAATAATATCCCAAATATCGAGGAAAATATATTTTCTATCTCTAACTTTGAGAGCTGTATTTATCATCCAAATATAAATGATTCCAGATAAAAAGAAATACGTGTAAAATATTTCTTTTAACACTAACTCATACGTATTCTCAATTCAATGATGTCCCTTGTAAGTCCTCTTTACACTATTACTCTTATCTTTTAAAAAAATGTGACTGAACTGAAAACTCACTAACCGAAGTTTGAAATGCAATAGAAGTTGAAATGTAATCATGTAATTCCATTAAATTTTTATTCGATCCCTTTTAGGTATTCGCAATTACTCGATCTTTCCCTACTGTATTATTTCTATGATGCTTGTTTCGCTCGCTTTCACGAGTTGCTCCTTTAGTTTGCTCCGCTCGCCACGAAACAAATCCCCTCCCTGTTGAGAAATCTAATTGCAATGTTTCGATTCCGATTCCAATTCATCTCCACCACTGGAACCAAACAAAGCAATGCAATGAAGAAAAAAAAAAAAAAAANTCTTTACACTATTACTCTTATCTTTTAAAAAAATGTGACTGAACTGAAAACTCACTAACCGAAGTTTGAAATGCAATAGAAGTTGAAATGTAATCATGTAATTCCATTAAATTTTTATTCGATCCCTTTTAGGTATTCGCAATTACTCGATCTTTCCCTACTGTATTATTTCTATGATGCTTGTTTCGCTCGCTTTCACGAGTTGCTCCTTTAGTTTGCTCCGCTCGCCACGAAACAAATCCCCTCCCTGTTGAGAAATCTAATTGCAATGTTTCGATTCCGATTCCAATTCATCTCCACCACTGGAACCAAACAAAGCAATGCAATGAAGAAAAAAAAAAAAAAAAGAAAAAAAGAAAAAAAAAGAAGATAGCAGAATCAGCCGAATTAGATTTGCGTCTCGTATCGACGTTTCGGAGCGGTCGTTAATTCCGCGTTAGTCACGCTTCTCTTTTTCTAAACGTCTACCATCCGTTTTACCCCATGGAGAACACCCATGGATAATCAAGAAGTTTGTCACGAACGCGACCTGTCGGATATGTGCGTCGGTCGAGGGATAACGAAGTTAAGGAAGCGCTGCTCGATCTCGGCTATCGGTCTCCAAGAAGATGCCTTGGCCTGATTCGATCTCATTAGTCCAAAAGACTGGAGCTCATAGCAGGAATTCCTTGTGAATACCGAAGCACGTGTTCCAGGACGAACGAGCCAGTGGGAAAAAACAAATGAACGCTACCCTTTTTTTTTTTTAGAACAGATGAAATAAATTTTTAATCCCGAATCGTTTCTCTCACATTCGATAGAAACTTTTTGTTTTTTGTACTTCATCGTTTCGAGAGATCAAGTTTTATGATTGTTTTCGATAACCGAAACTGGTCCTCGGTAAATATAGTTATTTTCGGTGCGTTCAAAAAATGTTTATATAACTGAAAATATTGTTCGCACTATATTTAGAAAATGTTTGATAGTGCATTTAATGTCTAAAAGTGTCATCGCATCGGTCTATGGCGATACGTTATTAGGATTATATTTATTGTATAAGTACGAAGTTCTGAATAAAATCCGGAACATAAAAGGATTCTGTTAATTTTATGTTAAAGTACGTTTCAGATAACGTTTTATTTTTGGAACGGTTAATAGAATATTCGTACGTATCTTCCTTTCATCCACAATTTCATTCATAATTATTGTTGATAGATGCGAACGGAATATTTGAAATTATTTAATCACATGGAAATAACGAGCAAAGAGGTTGAATATTGAAATTGATATATTATTAAATGTATTAAAAAATGTATAAAGAAATGTATAAAAAAAAATATTATACAGTATTTATTCGTCAAAATAACATTGGTCATGATATAATTATCGATCTCTGTTCGTAACTTTTTCTTATACAAGAGTACAGTATGTTACTATTTATATTATAAATTAAAACATTCCTGCAAATGTTGGACACAATGTAGGCTGTCTAAAATTTTAAAAACGAGGTATAAAAATTCGGTTGAACGTTAGTTGCTCCCAGAATGTCAATTCACAGAAAGAGTTGGATTTCCATAATTATACATACCGTGTTCGAAAAAAATTCAGAATTAACCATGTCAAATTCTGACTACATCAGTACGCTCGGTACACCGGAGCGGAATTTTCTTTAGTTACTTAAGCAACTTCTGGGGGGTTCTCGTGTAACGGTTTCCCCTAAGAACAGTTTCCTAAGAAAGCTTAAAGTTTCGTTGAGCACCGCGAGTTTAACCGGAACAAAAACATTTTTGTTCGACGTCGCACCATCCGAGCCAGGCTAAACGGCCGAAACGACTTTAATCATAATACGGTATCGCGACTCGAGCAACCGTAATAAAAAATTTCATCAGCAAAGTAATTAATTAAATGAATCTCAAGCACTGTGACATCGGCGACCGCAGCGCGTCGCTCGTCCCTTCTGCGGATTCTGTGCATCGTCACCAAATATTAGTTTCCTACGACGAAAATTGAATTCACGGAAACGTTTCCACCGGAAGGAGAATTATTGGATTAAAAATATTCATGAAAAATCGTAAACGTTCGCTCTGAATTGAAATATTTCGAGTATCGAACCATAATCACCGACTTTATTCGATTCTTCGTCGATAAAAAAACCTCGTCTTACAACCGTTCCAAGAGTAATTTAATACGTTTAGCGTACCTACAGCAATATTAATATTCACTGACTCGGAGTAATTATAAGAAGAGAGTTTCTGCAAGTTCAGTCTAATTCTCTGATATAAAATTTTTTCATCGTAACGCTTGAACGGAACAATTCAGCAGTTTAGAGCACGTACCGGGTCCGTACGTAATGAATTTCTTCCTGGAAACATGCTCTAGTTGTGTCATGCAAAGCAATTTTTTTTTTTTTTACTTTTTCTTCAGTTGGTTTATTCCACAAAATAATTTTCTACTTCAATTCGTTTCAAATTTTTTGAAGATAATTTTTAGCCGTGTTAAACGTGACTTGGAAAAATTAATATTGCATGAGTCTCCTTTTTCTTCTTTTCTCTTTATTGCTAAAGATGACAGAGCTTTCGCTCAGTCTTTTTAAATATACCTTTCAAACAATTTTTACAAACTAATCTGCTTTTGAAAGAAAATAATCGTGACGATGGAAAACTTGCAATTAATTAGATTTATTAATTTAAGTAACAGTTTATACGAATTATTTAGTGGATTATTTTTACCCAATTAGTGTTTCTGAAGTTGGTTAATTTAATTCATGTTACGTAAGTTTTAACTTTACCTTGCATTTTTACTCTCTTCAATAAAACTTTGATAAAATTATTGCAGTATTCCTGAAGTATTCTTTAGCTCGGAATTTTAAAGTCGAGACAGAAAGCACTGTTTGAACGAGATTAAATTAATCTTCTGTTTTTATGCATTTTGTTTGCTTCTGATCTAGGGCAGATGGCAAACGTTTTGCCAAAATTATCGTTCACTTCGCATTGAGAAATTCATTACAAGAGAGATACATGCGCCATTGTATTTCATGAGTGGCTGGAATAATTTACATGTTGATGTTCTCATAAATTATTCTTCCACAAATGGAACTTGTCTTGATACATGCCACATAATTCGTACACTTGCTTTCTGAAATAATATTAATATCGAATAATACTGATTTTTGAACATTTACTATTTTAACTGGCAATATTACAACATTTTTTAGGAACCATTTCACATTAAGATACTTCTAATATTATGTCTGTTAAAAATTTGAACCACAGAATGATCGATCGTAAAGTGTCCAACTCCGCTCTATTTTCTTTTTTTTTTTTTTAATTTTCAGAACAAAACTCGCACCTATGCAGCGAATGTTTACGATCCACTTNAATTCGTTTCAAATTTTTTGAAGATAATTTTTAGCCGTGTTAAACGTGACTTGGAAAAATTAATATTGCATGAGTCTCCTTTTTCTTCTTTTCTCTTTATTGCTAAAGATGACAGAGCTTTCGCTCAGTCTTTTTAAATATACCTTTCAAACAATTTTTACAAACTGATCTGCTTTTGAAAGAAAATAATCGTGACGATGGAAAACTTGCAATTAATTAGATTTATTAATTTAAGTAACAGTTTATACGAATTATTTAGTGGATTATTTTTACCCAATTAGTGTTTCTGAAGTTGGTTAATTTAATTCATGTTACGTAAGTTTTAACTTTACCTTGCATTTTTACTCTCTTCAATAAAACTTTGATAAAATTATTGCAGTATTCCTGAAGTATTCTTTAGCTCGGAATTTTAAAGTCGAGACAGAAAGCACTGTTTGAACGAGATTAAATTAATCTTCTGTTTTTATGCATTTTGTTTGCTTCTGATCTAGGGCAGATGGCAAACGTTTTGCCAAAATTATCGTTCACTTCGCATTGAGAAATTCATTACAAGAGAGATACATGCGCCATTGTATTTCATGAGTGGCTGGAATAATTTACATGTTGATGTTCTCATAAATTATTCTTCCACAAATGGAACTTGTCTTGATACATGCCACATAATTCGTACACTTGCTTTCTGAAATAATATTAATATCGAATAATACTGATTTTTGAACATTTACTATTTTAACTGGCAATATTACAACATTTTTTAGGAACCATTTCACATTAAGATACTTCTAATATTATGTCTGTTAAAAATTTGAACCACAGAATGATCGATCGTAAAGTGTCCAACTCCGCTCTATTTTCTTTTTTTTTTTTTTAATTTTCAGAACAAAACTCGCACCTATGCAGCGAATGTTTACGATCCACTTGTCATTCAATGCACTGACTATCGGCTGTTCGTTTAGTTTTCATTCAAAACAAAATTCTTGTTGGAACAAACAAAGAATTTGTGTTCCAACGCTAAAGGTCGCTTGTTCGTGCGTCCACTCATAAACCGGAAGGATAATAATTTTATCAAGACGCACAGTTACGTTTCTCATCGCGAAGTATTCGATCCGTAAAATGTCGCGTTATTGCCCGTAAACGCCGCACAGTGACAGTGAAAAAAAAAAAAGAAGAAAGAGAAAAAAAAATAAGTTCTTGTGTGGTCCCTAATCAAAACTTTCATGCGCGGCCTCGGCATAAAAGTTTTACGGCATGTCCAACCCGAAAGCCGCTCAACGGCTAGACAAAAAAATAGCCTCGATTAAATTTTCACTGTTCAATTTCAAAACAAATATTATTTAACCACAGAAACACTGTACCTAGAATTTCCTAATTATTTTCAAACCGTTTTGTTTCTTGTTCGGTCGAGAACTGAAATTATTTTTGAGGCTTAAAGTTAAGTGGGAAATTTCTACCTCGGGTTAAAAAAGTTTTAATTGGAACTGATATAGATTCAAGACTTGAACACTCCTTCAAACCAATAATTCGATCGTTATAGTACCTACAGGACGATAATTAATTTTCACTTTAGATGTTTTCTTTTAGGGGTGCGTCAAATTAGACCCCCTCACCCTCAAAGGTAATTTAGGAAGTTATAAATTATAAGAAATTTAAAGAGTAAAGCTAGGACAATTATCGATAATTTTGTGCAGCAATCATTTCGGTATTCTTTCACACATTTCAATTTTTTTTAAATTTTACTAGTCAGTTTCTGAATATTCTAAAGTTGATAAATATGTTTAATGTTTATCAATAATCGTACCACTGAAAACTAATTTCTCGCATTAACTGCTTCCCGAATAATATCTATTATAACATATTAATCTTCGAGTAACAGTACTTTTAAAATATTTTTACTCTCTGTATCGAAAATTCATAAGTTATTCCGTAGCAGCCATTATCCGTACTCGACGAACCCTCCGTCATTTTAACCAACGTGTTCTGCACTGAAACTAGCTAAATAATGTCTTAACGCAAACCTAACCCTCGCTCTTACCTTCATAACTCTTACAACACCCTACACTTTCTCCAGCGATAAATTCTGCTTTTAAAATTCATTCCGTGCCAATTAACATAATGCAACACCATTAATTGATCGTAGGGAGCGTAATTTCTACACAAACAGTTTCCAGTTGTGCAAGTACGTTCTAGAGTTTCAATATCACACGCTCAAACACCCTCGAAAATTCTACGAGAAACAACATGAACTACACGTTGAACGACACGAACGAGACGTTTCTGCTTCGTTAATTTCAAAGGAAGAGAAGCGAGCGTGAAGACGACGAAAGCTCGATCGAGCGAATTCTTGCTTTCTCTAACAAGAATGTCGTTCGATACCTAAGGGCAACCATACAAACAGATCGTTCAGAAAGACGATGGTAAAGCATTAGGCGAGATACGTTGTCGGTTACCTATGCTCTACGAGTGGCACGCGACCCAGGACCAATGGGAGAAGCCACAGAACTGCAGAATTATCGATGCCGTGGTGGCATTGCGGCACCGTGTCCATTAATTCGACGTTAGCCTAAGGGGCTTTAAATAATTAATCCCGCGGCCCACCTGCCGCGATTAAACGATGCGATTAAACCAATCCGTGGGTTTACTTGACCAAAGATCGTCGACCTCCGGACCACTGACTTTCTCTCTGGAACTTCCTGCCATCTGGGACGTCCGACCAACCCTGGCCAATGGCTTGAAAATTGAAAATTCTTGAAAAACTTGTGTGGTTTGGGTTGAAGAGAGAATTGTAAAAAGAAAAAAGTCAATTGGTTTCACATTGTTTTACTTGGGCGAAAGAATTTGACCAAGGCGATGAGAAGAAATCGGTAATTAATGTTTTAGGAGTCGATCCGTTCTTTCTTCGTTTATCAATTTTTTTTTTTTNCGCGTTATTGCCCGTAAACGCCGCACAGTGACAGTGAAAAAAAAAAAAGAAGAAAGAGAAAAAAAAATAAGTTCTTGTGTGGTCCCTAATCAAAACTTTCATGCGCGGCCTCGGCATAAAAGTTTTACGGCATGTCCAACCCGAAAGCCGCTCAACGGCTAGACAAAAAAATAGCCTCGATTAAATTTTCACTGTTCAATTTCAAAACAAATATTATTTAACCACAGAAACACTGTACCTAGAATTTCCTAATTATTTTCAAACCGTTTTGTTTCTTGTTCGGTCGAGAACTGAAATTATTTTTGAGGCTTAAAGTTAAGTGGGAAATTTCTACCTCGGGTTAAAAAAGTTTTAATTGGAACTGATATAGATTCAAGACTTGAACACTCCTTCAAACCAATAATTCGATCGTTATAGTACCTACAGGACGATAATTAATTTTCACTTTAGATGTTTTCTTTTAGGGGTGCGTCAAATTAGACCCCCTCACCCTCAAAGGTAATTTAGGAAGTTATAAATTATAAGAAATTTAAAGAGTAAAGCTAGGACAATTATCGATAATTTTGTGCAGCAATCATTTCGGTATTCTTTCACACATTTCAATTTTTTTTAAATTTTACTAGTCAGTTTCTGAATATTCTAAAGTTGATAAATATGTTTAATGTTTATCAATAATCGTACCACTGAAAACTAATTTCTCGCATTAACTGCTTCCCGAATAATATCTATTATAACATATTAATCTTCGAGTAACAGTACTTTTAAAATATTTTTACTCTCTGTATCGAAAATTCATAAGTTATTCCGTAGCAGCCATTATCCGTACTCGACGAACCCTCCGTCATTTTAACCAACGTGTTCTGCACTGAAACTAGCTAAATAATGTCTTAACGCAAACCTAACCCTCGCTCTTACCTTCATAACTCTTACAACACCCTACACTTTCTCCAGCGATAAATTCTGCTTTTAAAATTCATTCCGTGCCAATTAACATAATGCAACACCATTAATTGATCGTAGGGAAAGAGCAAATTTAAAATAATAGTTTTAAACACAGTGCTGTATTACGAAGTGCGCATGGATTCGAACATCTAGAAGGAGGAAGGATATCTATCGATGAAGCAATTCTTGTCGCTTATCGCGAGTCCCCTCTCGAGTGCAAAGGATTAAATGCACCATGCATATAATGCATAACACGGTGGAACGAAAAAAGATCCGGTCGAGATAAAATTACACCACAGCCGGATCATTTATCGAACTAGAGCCCGACTCGATAAGAGACCGAGGAATGCACTTAATAGGGTTTCATCGGAATTCGAAGCGGGCCGAGACTGAAGGAAGAGCAGTTGATCTCGTGTCTACCCGAACTCTACGCATATACACGGAATAGCGTGCACGTAAAGGATGCACGTACAAAGCCGTGTGTACACGTATCGGTAGTCACTATGCTGCCTGTCGTCCCCCGTGTATGTACTATTACAGTGTATATAATCGGTGCGGGTCAACACGTCGACAGAGAACGTCCATTACTTCATCAAACCCCGGTCATCGTCGACGGATCCGTCTACCGCCAATTTGCCAACAATAGCGAAGCTGGACCGTGTATATAAACGGCTTGACACTTCGACCATCCCAAATGGGACATCCTCGAGCGGTTATATCGCATCTGCCAGGTGTACACCGAGCTTACTTCCACCTGACTTTTCCTTTCCTTTCAATTATTCGCTCGATCGATGCTAATTAGGTTAGCCCTCGACGAGTTATCGTATTACGTCTGAGTCTTTCCAAATTTCTTCTTTCGGGTGCACTCGTGTTCCCTTGTTAATTAAACGGTCGCAAATTAGTGTACATTTATTTTACACATTATTTACACAATTTACGATGTATCGGAAAATACAATTATACCGCGGAACCAGAAGTGAGGAACGACGATGCGTCCGCTGTCGTCCGTGGTGTAAGTCATGGTATAACTTGAAATACCTAAAATTATTCATTAACCCTGCTAAGGATACACTTTACGCTACCAATCCTTTAAAATATTTTCAATGCTTGCCATTTCCATGAATTAAATCTTAAAAACATTTCTTGCTTTAAAATTATGCACATTTAAATACTCGCGTATCAAGTGAGCGCATTAATTTATAAATGTAAATGAAAAATTATTTAAATAGCGTTTCGAAATGTACCTACGATTTTATTCCAGCTAGAAATTCTCTAAAATTATGGTAGTTTCCATGTTCTATGTTTCAACCATTTGATTCAGTATTACCATTGCCACGATTCGATTAATCTTACGCCGAAACTAAATAGTAATTCATCAAATGAACGTCATATAATACCACTAACTGCGTATTGATTATAGTTTGCAGCTAATGTAGAGGGAGATATTAATGAAGGATTCAGTAAGCTATGTTTGATCATGGTATTAATTTATCCTGATTAGATAATACGAGATGCTTTGACCATTACGTTGTGCATTTCCATTTTAATTAAACAGGTTTATTAAACAGGTTTGTTTCTAAAACGGTTCTCCTAGTGTGTTATTTGGAAACGTATTAATGAAATATGATTTTTCGTGCTTCCTCGTTAACACATTGCGTACGAGTCGTGAGGTATTTTGTGCACAAACCGAACAGTAAGGGTTTCGAGACATATCGTCTTAATGTCCTTTCATACGCGCGTATCGACGACTCGAGAAATTAAATATAATTTGGATAATTATTTAGAAAACTGATGCATTCTTGGATTTCAATGATCACTAGATGTATCGTAGAATTCGAAATTTTAAACAACTGTTTTGTATGCATACTGTGGCGACCCTCCTATACTCCTTCACCAGAGGTATTCCACGAGCATCGACTTACCTGCAAGTCCTCGGAAGTCCTCAAGAACCGTACAATTCGTACTTATACCGATCCCTCTCCAAACTTCAGTATTCCCGTGTCTAAGGCACGAGCTCCTAGATGCGTAGGTAATTACAACATTAATATCGTTCCATTGAAAAATAAAGCCAACATTCCACGACTCNTGTGCGGGTCCTAATAGTACGTTGGGCGAGTAAAGTACTATACTCAATGTGTTATTATTGCCATTCATTAGGACAACATTTATCATTCCCCCAATTCTATTCACGTAACATATGAATATCAAATTGTTAATCGTCAACGCAATGTGCTGTCCAGTAGTGCCAGTCTATTACACGGCATTCATTACCATTACACAATATTGTGTTACATAATATCGATTATTGCCATACGAGTTATACCATCATCGAATTTTTAGTTCTTTCACTGTATCGATCGTCTAGATACGCTTTTCATTTATATCGCGCCACGGTTTTTCGGCATTCCTATTATAGGGATCGATAGAATTCCCTTTTTATTAGCGGAAGAATTATTAGCTTTCGATAGAAGCATTCCAGCTTTACTACCATTGTTACGTTATGAACGGATCTGAATATACTTAAACAATTTAATAGTAATTCTGGTCTTATTCAACGATGTTAACAAAAGGATTGGAATTGTTTGGAACCTCTGGAATAGAAAGTGCCCCGATTACGATAATTAAGCATTGCGTTGCTGTAATGCGATCAAGCGATCATCTTCATGAATATTTCAATGGTCAGAAGCTGTTTATTATTTGGTATTTAAATTACTAATTTTGACCGATTTAATTAATTGTAATTACTCGTTTATGCACTATTCCGACTATTACCAATATTGTATTTGCAGTTAAATAGTAATGCACGCCAGAAGTAAATATATCGCGCACAATAAGCGTCAATCATCGACCTATACTACTTGTTCGGGATAACTGACTTTAAGTTTGTATTGGAGGAGGTTCTATAATATTTTACTGTCAGGTTTGTGATTATTATTCGCTTTGAGCATATAATTAAGCAATTTCTTAAAGCGAATCTGTCATATAACATATTAACGGTTGAAAAATATTGAAATTAACAGTTTTTATGTTGCATCGTTTCGAAGTGTTACTTTAAAAGAAAGTGTAGCGATAAAATTTGTCAGTATAAAGGATACAGTTGCGGTAAATACAATTTACAAAATGATATACTCAAAATATAATTTGTTGTTCATTATTATTATTTTTTTAAAATTTATTTTATTCGTTTTCAGTAATATCAGCTGAAGAAATGTCTTGGAAAAATTATGATTTCAGGGAATTTTGAAACAAGTAAATAAAAAATGCAACAAAATATAAATTTTACAGCTTAATGTGATATGTCAAATTAAAAGTTTTCTAAAATACAATACAATTTCGAACTAGTTATTCGTCCGATGAAACGTTTGCAAATTCTACGCGTGTTCTACTTTTCAATCGTTAACGTAACGGATTTTAGATTTTAAAAAGCTTCGCCTCTCTATACAGTGATTTTTCCTGAAGATAAGTACGCAAGTGTTCAAACGGAAACCACTTTTCATTGTAACGAATGCGTTGTTTCGCGTAATCACGCGGCAGTCGGCTTGAAACGCATTTATATTCGTCTGGTCGGCTCGTTTCTGCGATTACGCTCTTGCGCAATAATTTCTCGTCGTCCCACGGTCAGTGTCGAGGATTCGCTGAATTTAATTAAATCCCATGAGACGTAATTTTCTAATTTAGTGAAAAACCGGCCGTATCTGCTCGCGTTAAGCATTCACCCGTAACAAATGATTCCCAGATTTATCCCAATAACAATAACAAATTTACTCGTTCAGATTTTATGTACACGGTTTGTAAAGAGAGAATACGAAGTGATTCGTTTAATATGCAAAATTATTGTATGCTCTATTTATGGGAATATAAACAAGCCAGCGCGAATTAGCGTGGGCGCAGAAAAATTAAAGACGAGGAACGCGAAATGTTATAATGCAATTGAGTTTAATTTAATTTTCGCCTGGAAGGGAAAAATAAAGTCCGTTCAAGAGGGATTTTTATGGGTCTGTTTTTCGTATTACCGTTAGGAGAACTGAATTTTATTTAGGCAGCACTGCTTTGAACGTAATAATTTTATCATTTTTAATTCATCATTATCACAGTTACACGATGATTCAAAGTAAAGAAGACGCTATTGTTCTCGTGCTTGGTAATTAGTAACTTCGGGAAGCATATATTTTTATATCCTGAAATTTAGGTACATTAGCTAATATATTCTGTATATATTCAAATGATGTAATTTTTGATAAATAATAATTCTAACCAATGCACAACTGTTTCTGACGAATCGTCAGATTGTTGAATGGGACACGACAGTTGAAGAATTAGACGTCTGCGAAACGCACCCCTGCCACACATCCCCCCTGTTTTTCGTAAATTCAGGCAGTGGAGTTATGTCACTATGATACATGGCCAGAGATTCCAGCCGCGACACAGTAGCTTCGTGCCATCGCGATGCGAAATTATGACAGAAGGGTATTCCTTTTTTGCTTCCGCTCTACCGCAAAGGGCAGGGAAACGCGGTATGGAAGTGGCGATGATGAAGAGGGAAGAATTTTACTAAAATAAGCATATAGAGTAGAAAAATTTCGTAAGAATGAATTCGGTATTTAAATACACGGTGAACTTAATATTTAGATGCTACTGCTCAGCTCGGGAATTTTTAGTTTATTATTTGAAAGTTGACTTATGGTACATGTGTATTTAAAATACATGTCTCATTTATAGCTTTTTTAATTTCTATATGCGATCTAGCTGAGAACAGAACTTGTTCGAATTGGGAGTTTTATTGTTTAGAAAAAGTTCATAATAAATAATTTCTTTTCATTTCCACCAAATGTAGAACAGAATTTAATAAGAAATTTCCAAATAACCCAATGTTATTATTTCATTGTTATCATTTTTATTGAAAATTTCTATCAAAACCATTTCATAATTCAACCTCCTCGAAATAAAAATATATCAGGTTGTTCCGAAAGTTTCTTTCGTTATCTTCACGCAGCGGCTTCGAATCGTGATCAGTATAAATTACTCTGTTATTATCAGTCCGATCGAAGATGCTTTTATCAGGTATCGCATGGTTTCAACAGAGCTTTATCGTGATTATAGCAAATTTTGTTTCTGATTTTTCAAGATCACCTCCTGAATATGAACAAAATATAGTAAGGATCGTTCGTCGAAACACCGAAGCATGATTCTACAACAACAGCGTTCGCGTTCGCTGTTCCTCGTATGAGTTGGGTTATTTCGGTTGGCGGAACAGATTCCACGTTCGAGACAGGGCGTTTAATTAAGAGGCATTTCTTGCCTTCTGATCGTGTAAATTCCTTAGCCGGCACGGTGACTCTGAAAAATTAACGTAGTTTCTACCGCTCAAACATGAATGCGACGCTGCGAAGCTCGAAAGGTCTCGCACGCTCCTTGAGGCCGCTACAGGCTCGCGCGTATGAAAGGTTGCGGAAATGAGAAAGCTCTCGCGACCCGCGTGTGTATGCCGATTTATTAGAGGGCTGACCTGATTCCTTTCTTCTTCTTCTTGGAGCCGTGGATGCTGCTGTAACGAAGACCTCGTTCAGAATAAATTCAGCGATAAGCGTATAGTATCGTGAAATTTCATGTCAAGTGAACTAGGACATAGGCTTAGAGGAAGAGGAGCTCGAGCACCCTACCACGTTCAAGCACGCGAACCTATAAAGCTTTCCGGTTCTTCAATCGAATAAATTGCACGACAGGGAGTTGAAAATAAGAGGAATTTGGAATGTAGGCGAGAAATTATACTTGGTATGGAGTTACTCGTTCTTCGAGAGGAACGCGTTAATATTATAGTACATAAGAACGTTTCAGTGATGGACATTTGGTGATTATGAACGATGATAATTATTTTGGGAACCAGATTCTTTCGAGGTGAATTGAACTCGGTGTTTTCTATATCTGTATAGTATTATTTAAATAACGAAATATTTGGAAATGTATTAGGTTGGCCAATAAGTTCGTTATTAACGATAATTGTCTTCCAGCGCTTTAAAATGCAATTAAATTGAGTTCAAATCTTAAGAACAAAAGGACTTAGCAGATCAAATAGACGATGTATCAATGAATAAATCTATTTTCTTTTATTATAAAAAAATCGCTTTTTATTCACACGTTAAAACTCGCAAGAACTTTTTGGTGATTTAATTACCTAATGTAATTTTAATTAATCATCCAATATTCTTATTTTTGAAACACTTGGTTTTTAGCGTGATAATTGTCTTTGTCGAAAAAATTCGAAAATTCCAAGTACCTCGTTAAAATTGTTCGTCGATCAAATGTTACAAGGAGGATATTTTCAATTTCGGATTCGAGTCCTTTTCTTATCCCTTTTCGGTGAAAAATTCCACCCCGTAACTATTCCGTTCACGCTGCTACGACTATCGAGAAACGATAACTGTTTTTGGCGACTGTAGCGAAAGATGTTTCCGCCCGAAACGTAAACATCCAATGTGGCGAGAATATTAAAGTAAAGTGGACCAGTAAACTCGAATGTACGTGGAAGTGAAAATACGAATAAAGTGTTCTGGATTCTTTAGGAAGACATGGATTTGAATGTGGTTTTCTTTTCACGCGGTGATGAAAGGTGGTACAATTTCTAAGGCAACTACTGTATATTTTCAAGAAACATATAGAATTATTAGAGATATTTGTAATTAAAATTTTTTTATTACAAATATTACTAATTTAAAAATTGATTGAATTTAAAGCTCGCAACCTAAACCAATATATTTTTTGTTTAATTATTTTCTGAAGTTTCCTTTCTAAATAACGAAAAATATAGACGATGTCAAATAATTCAAGAAGCACCGAAAAAATGTTTACAGTGAAGTGTTTAATCTGCTTCGATTGAAAATAAAAATATATTCGATTAAATAATGTTACTCATTACTGTATGGGTACGGTAAATCGAAATAACGCAGACGATCAATTAAGTACTATGAATTTTATTGTATTTACCTTCTCGAAACTTACAAATAGTAAACAGTGAATACCGACATTAAATGGATTTTCTATCATTTCTCTTCTCGTTCGTTCTCTTGTTCCATAAAATGGAATTCTCCTACAACATGTTTGCGCCATCTTAACCACATTAATGACCATTAATAGTACCAATAACTTACAGATGCTTATAGACATGTCTTTTTTTTTTTATTTATTTGTTTACTTTATCGTTACCGTGGATACATTACTATGAGTGATGAGACATGATTAGCGATGAGCAAGTATATCGAGCCTAAGATTTTACACGAATGCTCTTCGATTCTTACACACATACACTCTGGGGCAAACGTAATCTCGATCGAAGATGGAAAAATCTTTTATAATTGTATTTTAAACGCCATACTTTTTATTTGGTATGCCGTTCAGAAAGTAAAGTACTGTTAAAAAGTGATGAAATCATCAGGACACAGTGATGAATTAAGAACTTTCAATCTTTAATTTTTATTTTCAAAAAATTAGAAAATATTCGATCGTATTAATTTCTTACAAAATTTCATTTATAAATGAGTATCATTTTATTTTTTTCTTTCTTTAATTGCAATTCATTGAAAATATCATTTTGTACCTCGAACGGTTATTTGTTTGCAACTTTAAATTATCAAAGTTAAGAAAACTCTAGCAATTTTCCTAACTTTCAACTTCATTGAACACCGCGCCAACGATACGACAATAATTCATTTCCCTATGGTGAACGATTTCCTATCTCCGATCGGAACAACGGTGTGACTTACTTTCTCTAACTTCGTAATACTTTGTTTCCTCTTATTTTTACTTTATTTTATTTTATGCTCCGTTCTTCTCTTCCTTTCTTATCAAACGTTTCACGTACCGCTCGTGTACTCGTAATCGAAGATCCGTACGCAGCGACACACACGCACACACAAACGAACGTACATACGCATGCACACGAAAAAATTCTCACTCGCGAATTAATGGTGAAGGTGTTAGATATTATAGAACGCGGCCGTGATAATCTCGTCGTTCGCGATGCTCGCTCGATCGAGCAAAATTTACGGATTCGTTCGGGATTCCTTGGTGATCCTGGAAGATGGATTCGTCCATCTTCTCTTCGTACAAATTTTTAATTGTACGTGACACAATGATTCAGTGGTAGTATCGAACTCTTTATCGAGTTTCAAGCAGATCATTTGTTTATTCACGACTATCTTAAACTACCCGGCGTTGGTTGGGTTTCACGTATCCGGAACATCGGTATTTGTGAAAGTGTGAAAGAAATAATCTATTAAAATTAATTCATCCATATGTGAAAACTAGAACGCGTGTATTTGATTCCAAAGAGTTTCTGCGATGATTAGTTTCACTAATCGTATAATGCACCGAATATAAATCGCCTATATTTTCTTCAGAGTCGTAGAAAGTAACCATGCAAAATTTGGTCCAGATCGTTCCAAGTGATTTAGAAATTGATGGAGAACATTTTTAGTAATTTTATAATTATCAATGTAGGGTAGACCGAGGCGAATCGGATCGAAATAAGAATTCAATCGAACGAAATATTTTTATGTTTCAAATAATTTTGTATTATTAATTTTTGAATTAAATGGGTATTAATTGCGAATTTATAATAAAATGTTAACTTTGTAAATTGATATTAGGGTAAGTTCGGGACGATTCGAACACTTTTTGGAGAGAAGCCATCGCATTGCTGGGTTTTTTACAAGTTTATTGTTTTGGGATCATTAAAGCAGCGCATAAATAATTTAGAATATATATGTGAATCATAGTTGGTTAAATAAATCATTTATATTATCTAAATTATCCAATTCGCTTCGGTTTACCCTAGTAGGACATTTAAGTTGCTATTTACGAGTGTTTTATGATTTTCTATAACATTATGATCGTCAATAAAGAAAATTTGCTCGAAAGTCGGTAAAGTGTTCGATTAATTTATTGATAATACGCCTCAAAGTCAGCTATACTTATTATACAATAATATAATAGTTATATTACATTATACGTTGTCAGTTGGAATCAATACTCGATTGATTATGTGTTTACATGTTTGCTGTACTTCAGTTACTACGAAACTGTTGGTCGTACATTTGACAAACGTTCTTGTCAAATTCATCATGTTTCTATGAAAGTCGTCGTTGGTTTAATTAGTTTAAATAAAACTAAATGTTAAAAGTTAAGTAAGTTATGTATAAAAAATACGTGCTAGATATCAAAGAAAGATTGTACTTCGGTTTATGAATTTGGAGCGTACTTTTTTCATGCATCCATTTATCAAGGAATAATGTTATAATAAAATAAAAAAATCTTAATGTCGAAAGAACGATTGAAACGATTCGAAAAAGGTATTCATTTTTAGGATTTGAATAAACATGTAGTATCATTTAATAAAATGTAATAAAATCGCTTTAATCGAATTCTTTTGGTAATTAATCTTCAAATTATCAGCGAATGATAAATTATTTAATTAACAGTTAGAATATTAAGCCCAGTTTCCCATCAATGTATCGGTCAAATACACAGGAGAAAACAGTTTGATGAATATTACATTTGGAAGGGTAATATAATTTCATTTTTGAATAATTAAAATTACAAATTAACCAAAACGCAATTAATCAAAGTACTTATATATAGTAATTATTATTCCAAGTTCTCTAAATCCTCGATTTAATGCGCAGACCCGTGAGATAAAAATTGTAATCAACACTCGGTTAAAGTGTAATTAACTATGAAGCATTTTAGAAGAAAGAAATGTAAATATTATAATATTACGAGTGTAGAATCTTATTACACTTTATTCATTAAACCATAATAACTCAAAATGTTACCTAACAACACCTAAAAATAATTTAAATGTTTATTTCTCTTTTTGTTATTATTCTCAATCATTATCATTCATATATCTTATCGTTCACAAATCATCGGACACTTGAAAAAAATTTAGAACAAAAAATATTTATGTTACAGTTATAAAATAGACTTACACGTCAGTAATTGTTTACGTCGTATAAAATTTTAAATTATACTATCTTTTTAAAATCTCATTGAACGTTTGTTTCAATAACTACAGTGGATGAACTCGGAGAGAAATCAAATATTTTACAATATTTAGAAACAGAAAATGTGTAAATTTTCATCCGAGGTGCGCACGAGGGTTAAACAGTATCGAAATAAAAAAAAAAACGGAGCTGTAATCAAAGAATTAACTTTTGAAAATTCTGTCAGCCAAACTCAGTCGCCGCGTAATGGAAGTTTCTTGACTCACTTATTTCGATCGTCGAAATTCCTCTTGCATACACGCGCTAGTTCGAGTTCCATTAAAGGGCTCAGAAATTAGTAACAGAAATGACGCGAAAAATTTTACAAACTTTCTATCGTTGTATAACAATCGGTAAAACAAATATGAACGGCATACTCGGTAAGTGTTCGAGCAATCATGGGAAAGGAATTGTGTGTACGTTCGATTTTACCAACCCGAGGGATTAACATTGAATAGTTTCGAATCGATCATCTTTTAATGGAACCACTGTAGCGCAAAAAGAATTGAAAATTCCCGACGAACATTTAAAATCTAACGATATAAAAATATAAAGCGTTAATTTAGAATTGTAACCAGTTAACCTGATATAGATTGAAACAATAATGAGAATAATCTTCTCCTGTAATGTTAAAATATGTATAATTGAATGAAAATTTAATTACTGTAACGTTTTTCACTTTTAATTTAAAATTACTTTATTTGATTTTACTGAATTTTATTGAATTTTATGGAAGCCACAAAAATCGAGGAACAATAAAAACTTTATGGCTTTTTTTGTCAATGGAAATGTTTTGTTACGTACGTTAGAAATAAGATGTAAAATTTTTTGCTTAAAATCTCTTAAGTAGTTAAATATTTAAATTAATTACTAAAACTGTTTTTAACAAACGTTTAAGAACTTATTTTAAGTACCTTATTAAGTAGAACAGAATATATAATAGGAAAGAAAATTTTTTTTTTTGAAGAAGTAATATTAATATTTAAGATGGTCGAGTACTTATGTGATCAACAATTTGTGGACGTTATTTTTTTAATACATTTTTATTGCTTTTTTACTTTTCTTTGTTTCGTTAAATTGCTACCGATTTGAAATGAATAAAATACAATTAAACAGAAAATTAGATCTTTCTATCCTAACTTCGAATAGAAATCGTTTCTAAAGAGGATAATGAAGCAATCTGTGTATAGCGAAACGACGATACCAAAGGATAAATACCGCGTTATTTTGCCTCTCGTTTAAATATCGAATAATCACGGATATTAAAATTAATACAGAGAACCTGCCGTATTGAAAATTTAATGCGGACAATGAATTGGTTTAAAATGTAGAAGATTTGCGAGCTGATTTATTATTAATGAAGAAATTTGGTTAATAACAGGGTATCTGATAAATTGGAATATTTGAATATATATTTTACCGAATTGTTTGGATTTTTCATTTTTGCCGAACACTTGGAAATGTTTAACTAACAATCTTCGTTTTAGTAATTAATATAAATATTTAACTATTTCAAAAATTATAAGCAAAAGATTCTGCATCTAATTTCTAACGTTCAAGCTGACACATTTTTCATTGCAGAATTTTACGATCAAAAGCATATTAGTTAGAATTTTATAATACACTAAATATTTAATATTTTAAACCAACAACACGTTATTTAAAAAACTTTAAATTTTTATATATTCAAAACAACGATTTATGTTAGAAACATTTAATTATAAATGTACAACATAAAATGTAACAACAGTAACAGTGAATATTAACGCGAATAAAAAGAATCTGACAACTGAAACAATTTATTTTCTTACAATTTATATAAAAGATCTAGAATTTTAAATACTCAAAATCAACCAGCAGAATAATTCCATTAAAACGAATGTATTTAAAGCAATGCTCTTATTCTGTCAATCTCTCTGAGAATAATTCATCGGTCAATTGCAATTACTTCAGAAATTCGTCCAACTGATTGATTTAACGCGTAAAAGTAAAATAAAAAAAAAAAAAAAGAGCTCAAGGAAAATTCCGCGTCGAGACTACTTTTCCAATCGAGCTCCCAGTAAACGCGTCTCATCATGGAAACCGGACTATCAAGTGTTTACCATTAATTCGCAAATGCAGCTTTTTGCGAATTCCAACCGACGACAACGGTTCGCTCTTCGAGAAATAGAAATGGATAGCGATTCCGGTGAAAGACGAGGGTGTCTTACGGAAAAAGTGAAGCTGAACGAAGAGTGGATGGTTTGGAGAGGTAAACAAGTTATCAAGGGAAGAGATACGAAACGATAAACGAGAAGGGGAAGCGCGGAAAGGAGCGGAAGAACGAAAATTTTAAACCGAACACACGAATTACTGTTTTCTTGTTTATAAAGAATCGGAATGATCGTTGCTGTAAATTTAAAAAGAAAATGCTCGCAGAAAGACGGAACGTTTTCTTTCCATCAATTTCTCATGTTCTTTACGAGAAATGGAAATGAAATTGAAAATAAGTGCCACACCACGCCAATAACTTTCGCCAGACGCGTAAGTGCGTCCGCAGAGCTCAAAGGATTAAAGAGCGGGAGAACTCGAATTCCTCGAAGCTAAAGAATTCGACGATTCAAATTGGACAGACATGGTTCCGATGATAATTAAATTTATCGCGAACATCGATTACACGGATGCGGTTTTTGCGCAGCGAGCCACGTGCGCGCAGCCGTCTTGTTGAAATATTTTGCACCTGCCCGTGCAGTAATGCTTCTGCTAAATTATCGTATTATACAAGCGGTGGCTTGCAAACCCTCCACAGCCAGGAGCAACTGATTTACGCGAAACTGACCCCACGTCATCGTCACGATCCGTTTAACCGTTCCGAGTCGAATCTATTGGCGATTTCCATTTCGTGATGGATTCTTGGCTGCGTTACGCTCGATTCCGTTGGTCACCGCTGGCCATCGGTCTCAAATCGCGCGGATCGAAGTGGAGATCGAATCTCAATGGCGTGAAATGAAATTACGCGGTTAACTTTCGACCAAAAGGAATTCAGTGAACAGCGGTACGGCTGAGAGATCTAAACAGGAACGGAATTTCGACGCGTTTCGAATAATATTCCTAAGGGAAACAGAATGTTATAGAAGCAAACGATGCGCAGCGAGAATCAATACTAATGTTTTTTGTACCGAAGCGTCCGCTTTATTTCATTCTTGCCTGTATTGATGTTTTTGTTTAGTTGATTGGAGGCTCGAACGGTAATCCGTTCGACAAATAAAAGTAGTACGATATGTAATTCGAAGAACCGTAATTTTTCAACAGAAATGGCTCGTGTTATTGCGATTTCATCGCTCTGTAGTAGATCTCGTTTCAGGAGGAGAGATACTAAATATGAAGAGTAGGATAAACAATTCGAGCTTCCTCTTTGTCGATATTTGTTTCAGTTTAGTTTTATGCAAAAAAATAGACGAGCGAATGGCAAAATATTACGTTCAGATAAAGGTACATCGAAAACATGTTTTTGTGTCAGGTAGGATAAACAGGCGAACTATTATTTCATCGCGTTTGAAATGTTTAATGGAGCACTATTTACGCGAGAGCAGGTATTTATACCATATTTGCAATTGTTAATTTTGGAAACAGAGATAATAGTGGTAAAATTAAAAAAAAAAAAATCATTATTAAATTGAATCATTGGAAAATTCTGTTGACCAGAAAAATTCGAAATTGAAAATTACAAATTGCTAATAATTATAATAAATTCTAGTAAGCTGATTGTATCATCTACAAACGATGATCTTTAGATCGCGATGTGACAAAAAATGATCTAGTTTTAACTTTAAACAATGCAATCAACAAATCGTTTCGAGTTGCTGGTTCGCCCGAGCGAAAAAGGCCTCGACAACAGAGGTTTAAAAACAAATTTTTATCATTAATGTTCAAATTAAATGCATATTAATTATGTAAACTACCGTCCATAAATATTTGATCACTTGGTGGAATTTGATCAAAAAGTTTATGTCAAGATTATAATGCACATACTGCTAAGTAGAATGAATATGAATTAATATAATTGACATAGAAGCGCGATCTTTATATGAGCGTAAGAGAGAAACACTGTGGTAAAAATTACACTGCGATGCTTTATTTCGAATATGTTTTATATATTTCAAATAAATCGAAGGTGGTCAAATATTGGGGTTGGCCAATAAGTTCGTGCGGTTTTTACCGATAATTGTCTTCCTGCGCTTCGAAACACAGCTAAATTCAGCTAAATTCAGTTCAAATTTTCAAAACAAAAGGTGACTTAGCAATTCAAACGAACAATACGTTACTGAATAAAAATATTTCTCTTTATATAAAAAAAAGAAAAAAAATCGCTTTTCATTTATAAAAATGATCATTTATAAAATTTACAAATATATTATAATATTCATTTATAATAATCATTTATAAAACCCGCACGAATTTTTTGACCGATCTAATACTTATGGACGGTAGCGAATCTATTATGAATCTCTATTATTTCTTCGCTATCAAATGAAAATAATCCTAATCCGATTCACCCTGGTCTACTTTAGATTGACAAATGAGATCCCTCGAAGTAGCTCGTCTTATCCTTCTCCCTATCGAAATGAAAAAAAAGAGGCGTGGATGTGAACGAAATAAAAAAGAAAGGAAAGTAAAATTCAGCGGCAGTGCGCAGAAAAACGGATTAACACGCGCGATTGTACGTCATAGGGTGGGCGGATGCGAATTGGACAGATCGATCGCGTGTATCCGACGTTTATACAAACGCATTTGGCAAGCCTGAACCAGGCCCAGTGACCGATGCAAAAATGATTGTCCTGCCAACGGTCTGGTAATCAAAGTGTTAAATTTGCAACGGCGGAGCGAAGTGAAAGCAAATTTGCATAGCGGCGCGCAATAAACACAGTGGGAGCAAAGCGAATGATTCGAAATTTTATGAGCGGTCATTGTCCTCACCGGCTGAATGCTCCAAGCATCGCATAGAAACGAGTACTTTATATCGTGTAATAATTTCGAACGCCTGTGGCCGACCCCATTATTCGACGCTTCAACTTTCGCGACATTCATCGTCGTCGAATATTCACCGTCCACCGGTGCTTTCGTCCCTGAATCACGTTTCTTTATACTACTGTTCCATTCCTGTGCTTTTCTCTTTGATGCGAAATTAACGAAAAGTGCAAGCACACGATGTCGACGAAACGCCGAGTCGAGTGTCTTTGTTAATTTTAATTTTACGCATGGACGTGGAAAGAATATTAACCTGTGATTAGCTGAATCGAAGCAAATTTTTTTAAAACTCTTGCATCGTGAAAGACCGAAGGTAAATGAATTATTTAAATTATTAGATTGCGGTTTCTCAGTTCGTATTGTTGATCTGTCAGAATGTTATTTAGATTTTTCGTATTAATTCAGATATCATTTAGTTGGAAGAAAACTCAAAAAACTGTCGTACGATACTCAAATCAATAATCGATTAAGTAAAAAATAAATAAATAACTCACCCACCGGATAAAATTGAAGAACGCTTGAATAATGAAGGTTAAATGAAAAATATTCTTCTTAAATTTTTCTGCGAAACTTTGTAGTTCTAAATATCCTCCGCAGCACATCGAAATTCCACAATCTTTCTTTGATCTCCTTCATAAAAATGAGAACGTGGAACTGAATTCAATGAAACCGGGATAAAGGCAATAAAAAATGCTCTTATAACCCTTGGCCGCTTTCATAGTTTCCTCTTTGGCACAATTTTTATTTCAAACGTGCTCGATTTCGGTAAACAACACTCGGTCGGTATTTATTCTCAAAATTCCTCTCGCTTCAGAGAAACAGGACTCCGTTCAATTCCATACGCTCATGTTGCAACAATGCGACGAAAATTTTCCATCTCTCGAGGATAACACTTTCTTCATCGAATACTTATACATATTATTCGATTCGCAACTATGAATTAGAAGGAACCATAAAAACCGCGATTTTCGTTCACAGAAGAAGACTGATATGTTGATCTGTTCGAACGAAAGTTCGGTCACGGTAATTTACGTTCCTTTATTTATTTATTTTATTTTATTTTATTTTATTTTTTTTGTTTAAGTACTTGTTCGTTATATGGTCGAACGAATGCACGAGAATACGTTTTTTTTTTTTTTTTCAACGATGGCCTGACTTTTACAAGACAGCCAAAAAATCGACTGAATAAATGACAATAGGGAAAAGCTTTTCTCCTAGTATCGTATGACGCTCAACACGAACCACTCGTATCGCTGTACGTAAAAATATTCGCAAAAATTGACGCACAATATCGTCTACGAGTTTGACGAACCATGAGCTTGACGTTGGTAAACACGATCAATGAATCGTCTCGATAAAGGAGAAACTTCGTTGTCTGTCTTGGGGAACTTTTCACGTTTCCATTTACGTACTTCGATGTATTTGAGAAGTAAAAAGAAAAGGGAAGAGAAGGAGTTTCTTCGTCGAATAGTTGACTCTGTTGACGATATTTCGTGAGAAAGAATGGCTTCAGCACATAAGATTCTGTTTTCTACTTATTTGCGTATACAGTGAAGAAATCTGTTGCTGAATTTTTTGTTTCGCCGTCTTCTTTCTTCGTTCCGTAATAAAAATTGTTTTCGTATTCTGGTATATCTTCGGTTTCGGTGTGAACATTGATTTCGAGGTCGATAACGCGTCCGATCGTTGGAAAGCTCGTCGCGCGACAAATGGGCCCGGAAAACCGATTATTTCGGTTTCCTCGGCATATCCTCGCGTTCGATTTGCCGCGAGAAAGAAAGGAGTTAGCACCATTCGAACTGCAGGCCCATGTAATAATTGAGACATCACGGTCACCTCAGAAGCGACGAGAATAGCGTCGCGATAACGATAAGGATGAAAGTCGCTCTCGGAATTACGCTATCACCGTGCTGCATGGCCGCTGGGTTTTCGCCTGAAACATACAAAATGCTAGTAGTGGAAACTGGACATTGAAAATAATATGTTTTACAAGAAAAGACAGTCGGTTAAAAAATTCTAATTATTTTAAAGCGTTAGATATATTTGCCGCTAGTAAAATAATAACACTTTAAATGTATAACAAGTAAACTTTGCTTTTACTTGTGTTTTTAAATAAAATTTTAAGTTTAAAGTTAAAACTTAAAAAAAAATTTAACAAGGAATGTTACGGAGCTCGCACGCGTCGATTTTGATAAAATTTGTAAACGATATGGATCTCGAAAAAATATCAGACATGTAAAATATCTTACATCGACCATCGTTCATTTTAAAAAACCAGTATTAGCCCTCAAAGTAAGATGCAAAAGTATTTTAAATAATGTAGTATGCTACGTCATTTTTTGGAACATGTGCAGAGGTTGCAAATACGGGATAGGACATTTAAGCTGAGAGGGACAGGATACAAAGATTAGGAAGCGCAAAAAACGAAACGTTAAATCGCGTAGCTACGAAACGAGGAAGCAACATTAGATAAACTCGGTCGAAAGAGAAACAGGCAAACATCATGGAAAGATATAAAAATATTTCAAAATCGAGAGGATGAAAGCTACTGCAGGCTGCGGTTCAACTCTTCGGACATCGTGCTTTTCGCGTAATGATTTATTGTGCACCGAAAGAAATTGGAAAAACAATATTTATGGTCGCTACGCTGTCCGTAATGCTATCAGTTTGAAAGTTCGGACGAAAAACCTTTGAATTCAAGCAACCGTTTTAAAAGTTTAGAAAACCTGGAACCTGCGTAGAACCATTCAATTTTTGAAACAGTTTTCAGTGCCTTTAGCTGTTTTTAGTCCGGTGTAACGTGCTTGAAATAGGGAATCGAACACTATTTCGAAACAGGTTTCGAGTTTCTCTTTTCGGTAAAAGCTACCGATCGCCGACGGTCGGAATTGTACACAGTTGGAAATTCAGGACTCGTAAAAAAATAAATCCGCGCGTCAATTAAAATTCATCTGGTATTGCAAGTAGAACGAAAAAATACAGGACGTTGATGAAAACGTATGGGTCGAAGGTTGTCTGTTTCGTTTAATCGTATATTCTGTGCGGAACACTTTCCGTTCTGATTGCAATGATATTGTTGCCGCACTGTGGATAAATCTTCAGATCGAGCTGAACCTACAATTAGCGGTCGATCAAGAATAACGCTATGCACGAGCTCTTACAGCACGAACCGCTATGTCAAAAAAAACTTCTTTCGGCACGGAACAATAGACGATTCTTAATTCGAACGGCCGCGGCAAGGATCGGGTTCGGTCACGTTAGTTTTGGGAAAACTCGAACTTTCTCTTCTTCTACCATCATTTGCATCTTGTTGCCAACTCGGCCCCGTCAGCCAATCAAATTTGTAAAAGGTCCACGCGATTTCAAACATAGCGACCAGGGATGCGATGCGCTGACCTTACCGAAGCAGTCCGTTTAAACCAGCTCTGCGAGGGAGACGCGAGGAATTCATTATTCCACAAATTCGGTATAATTTGGACGCGACTCGACAGATCCAAGCATGAATAATCTATTCTGACATCATACAGTCTTCTGTGAGAATTTTCCAGAATTTCGTGAACTTCATTAACAAGAGAACTTCATTCGTAGCTATTGGAGGAAATTCACACGCGTATAACGAATACGATCATACAATACTTTTATACTAATAAAATATTTATATTTTCCGAAAAAATGTATCCAATATTAACACGATATTCGAACACTGTAAACCGAACAACAACTTCTCACGTCACTTTCATGATTTATATATTTTTAAAAATAAAATCACGTCAAGGTTTTAACTTTCCTCGTGCAATGCCTCGTTTATCCATGTATTTCGAGGAATATACAATCGAGGACACGCGCAACAACAAATTTCATCGGATACGAAGCTTTTTAATTATTTCTGCTATACGAAAGGCGCGAAGCTGATGTTACGAAGTCTCAAGAGAACCCGATATCTGAGTTCATCGTGGTTAGGAAAAAGCGCGGAATCCCGGTCGAGAAAATCGTGCAGAGATCAGCAATTAAGGAAATGACAGAGAAGAAGGGACCGGGATATAGTACAGGAAATAAAAAGGGTCGGAAATGATGAACGACGGCGGAAAGCAAAAGACGGAAAAACATCGTGAAGCCGGGACTTGGGTCGGATTAATGTACGGTTCTTGATTTTTCGCTAATCCGTAATCTTCCCAGGGTGGTTTGAGTGCTCTTAATTCGATTTCCTCGTGTAATTATATGTAAGGCGACGCGATTGAAATTAACGTCGAACATCGGTGCCAAATTCGCGAGAAATCTCGTTTGAGATCCGGCAGAGAATCGTTGGTAAAAGTGTCATCGTCGGATTTCATCAGAAATCAGGACGTCGGAATTAGCGTGAGCTAGATTCTCGCGGAGTGCGCGGAAATAAAACAGAACGATGCGAGTTGAAGAATTTCACCTATTTTCGGAATTCAATCGAGGATAATACTATACGTTGAGAAGGCGACCGTCGGTGAAGTTGGGCGAGTCGCCGACGTGTTTTCTTGGAGAAAAATAAATGATTTGCTTTAAACCGGTAATACTTAAATTTTTTGTTAAAAAGTATGGATTTGACAAGGTAACTGATTTGTCTGTTACAATGACAAATCATGGAGAAATATTGCGTTTATAGAATTTAATTGAAAATAATTCTACGTTAATCCTGTTGCATTGTGTCATTTTTCGAGGACATTCGTGTCATTTTACCATCCTGTCATTTTTCACCTAATCCTGTTTTCTTTTCGTTGAAAAATTTTCTAATTTTAATTTTTTCTTTCATTTTTTAACGTCGCATCGGTAGCTAGGTCATTAGCGACGACTTTGTCCATCTCTAGATCTCATTCTATGTATTTGTCATTTTTATGAATTTCAGTAGGTTATCTCTGTTTTGTTCTGACCTGAATATTTCTGTCGCGACCCTCCTACACTCCGCCGTCGGAGGGATTTTACTAACGCCGACTTTCTCGCGAGTCCTCGAGAACCGTACGATTAGAACTTACACCGATCCCTCTCCTAACTTTAATATCCCTGCGTCTAAGGCACGGGCTTTTCCTCCAAACGCTCCTCCTATCCTTTTTCCTCCATGAGCCGCAAAACTTCCTTAAGATTCTTGGGGATTTTGGCTCTGATGTGTAGGGCCAAGATATCGGTACAGTGACACAATGACCCACATTTTTAAGCAACGTTTTTAATTTTTCGATTCGTTTTGAATTAGTCGCCTTTCTCGTTTTGCGATTAGTCGGTGTTTCTCGTTAATAACTGGTTAACAAAGCCGAATTTAACATTTTCGTAAAGGAAAAAGTTCTTGAAATCATCTCAGGAGAATTTTTGGCTGCTTCACAGTGTCTGGAATACTCCGTATATCTTTGATATGATACTTTTAGTTAAGTGTTATGCACAATACATTTTACTTACATATATTTTCAAGTGCTTTGAAACAATGGTATTATAGCAGTTAATATTAGACATATTGTTATAGCTCTTGCATTATCGTATAGTTATCAATAAGGAAGTCTTCGAGTGAAATTCATAGCTACGAAATTGCAATTAATTCGTCGTAAGGAGAAAACACTGTTACAGTATTGTGTTCTACTACCGCTTACAGGATCGAGCTTCGAGGCTTAACGATCGACTAAACGAGCCATAAACCGATTATGGTTCCAAATTAATTTCGACAGACTGAGTTTCATCGATACACAGTAGATACTAGTGCACATTTTCTTCTATTTGTTTCTTGTTCTTACTTTTTGATAATAAACAGATTGCCACATTGAGATAGAAAACCAAGAAGCATTTAATTGCTTCTTGAAATTGAGGTATTTATTTTGTGGTTTATGTTACTTTCTGTTTTAACTGAAAACATAAATTCCTCAGTTTATCATAAATTATAATGAATAAATAATATGTATATAAATGATACTATAAATATTATAAATATTATAAATTATATTTTAGATGATATTATTATAAATAATACGTAAATGAATAACGATCAACCTTTATAAATAAATTACTTTGTTTCACCCTTTTCGAAAAGAGATGATCCAATAACAAAAATATTCCAAAAATGCTCTTTTTTTGCAACCAATAAAAAAATCTTTGATACCCCAATTTTTTCACCTCTACACAACCAACGAAGAATTTCTGTCAGTTGATAATTAGCTAGCTTTAATTCAATCTACCGATGAAAGAACCAATTAGTACTTTCTTGAAATTCGATCGGACTGGTTCAGAGTGTCACCCTTCTCCTTTTCTAACCGATATAAAATCAGAGCCTTGCGCAGAGACTGGCCGTTTTCAAGATTCAATTAAAGGGTGACGGGGCTGGAAAAATTTACAACCCTGTTTACGCTCGACGCTAGTAAGCTGATTCTCACGATTAGCTCGAAGATCCTTCGCCTCGTTAATTGGATCTTCCTCGAACTTCCGTTAAACAGCGTGTCCTCGACGACCTCGTACATCCATGGCCAAGGAAACGAACCTATTTTCCAAACTGCCATAGAGGAATCGATTCGGCGTTGCCGCATCTCGATTCCTTCTTGGAAAACAGAACTTTCTTAAGGGGTCAGATTCGTCGGTTAAAGAGGAAAGGATCTCGATGACATAAAATGATCCGATTAGCCGAACGGTGTTGAGTCTTAACTGGGAAGGTGCGGTCTCGAGGAGTCTCATAAAACTTGTAAAAATTTGGTTGTTTATTTGGATGTTTTCTTACGTATAAAACTTTATTGATAGTGCTTCTGTTAATATACTTATCGACAAGATTTGAACTCTTTCTTTAAAAAAAAAAAAAAATGAAATATTTAATGTTTAGGAAATCTGAAGGAAAAACCAAACATCACCTTATATGTTATGGATTAATACTGTTTCGAAGCGCGTAACTTCTAACCCTTCCCTTATAACCCTTTTCTTAAAAAAAAAAAAAAATGAAATATTTAATGTTTAGGAAATCTGAAGGAAAAACCAAACATCACCTTATATGTTATGGATTAATACTGTTTCGAAGCGCGTAACTTCTAACCCTTCCCTTATAACCCTTTTCTTAAAAAAAAAAAAAAAAAAAAAAATTGAAATATTTAATGTTTAGGAAATCTGTAGGATATATCAGACATCACCTTATATGTTATGGATTAATACTGTTTCGAAGCGCGTAACTTCTAACCCTTCACTTATAACCCTTTTCTTAAAAAAAAAAGAAAAGATTAAAATATTTAACGTTTAAGTAGAAAACAGTAGGATATATCAGACTCCACCTTACTAGTTAACGGTTAAGAATGTTCCAAAGTATGTAACTTATAGCCGCTTCTATCTCCTATAATCTTTTCTTGATCAGAAAATCGAAATATTTAACCTTTCAGTGAAAAACAGTAGCATATATCAGACGACACCTTACCGGTGAAAAATTAAAAATGCTCTAAAACACATAACTCATAACTTCTCTTATCTCACGCAAAATACAGTAAACCCAAACTCTAAAGCTAACCCGCACAATATTCGGTAAAATTTACAATCTTTTAAATCTAAAATAAAAGATTAAAAAATGTATTAGAACGTATAGATACAAGAAAATCAGAAGCATTCCAATATTAACTAATACACTTTGCTATTACCTTTTCCAACAAACGAAAAAGGGTGACAGAAGTGGCGACAAAAAGAGAAATCAACGTGTCTCGTTAAGTCCATACAGCAGCGGTAAAATTGCGCGGCAATTTATAATAAACGCAGTTAAAACATCGACCCTAAAACGAAGGTCGTGGCGCAGCGGAAAATCTTGTATATTTCATGAAGTGCAGGCAGCACTCGTGGCGGTCCCGGAAGTGGCACTTGAACTTGTTGAGCCGGCGGAGAACCTCGTCACGGCCGAGGAAATAATTTGCACAGTCAATATTACAAATTGCCGCGAATTAAATTCACCAGCGTGGCATGGTGTGGCGTGGAGCGGAGCGGCGCGGCAACGAGCACCGTTAATAAAGACGATAACGCTCGCGCTGCAAGCAAACTCGTGAAACTATCGCTCGTTGTTTCGTGGACTGGCCACGATTTTATTTGCAACGTCAATGCGGAAACCCCCGACGGACCTGGCTGCAATTAGAATTCAAGCAGCATCCTAGTTGCTGCTCGGTTTCTCTTTGTTCTGTTTCTTCGCGGTGGAAGGGTTGGAACTGCTGAGACTTGAATTTAACGCAGAAATAATGATCCACGGTTTGCTGTTTCTTTTGTCTTCATATTAGCCTCGAAACATTAATCGGATTGAATATTACTGTTTAGAATTTTGTATAGTATGTTTTTAACATTTCGGTTATAAAATATACCGTAACTGTGTTTCTTGGTAGTATCGTGTTGCCCGTACAGATATTTTGCGTTGAATAATTCTTCTTAAATCCTTATATAATGGAATATTATTTACTATTTCAGGTCTGTTGGAGACGATCCTTGGTGGTCCTTTTAAGTGTTTAATTGGGTCTATAATTCATGTACTATGTTAATAGTAGTGGTCATTGTACCACTTGTGAGGAACGCAGTTTGTCGAATATTTAAATACACTGCAAACTCTGTAGTTATTCTGAATTGTATTAACGTGGCCTTTTAATGGTTCTGCGTTGGTTAAAGCGCTGGAAAACAATTATTGCTAAAAACCACACGAATTTATTGGCCAATCTAATACATCAATTGTTTCACAGTTATGAATGATTGTCAGTTTTGGAAGAGCATTCACAGTTTGTGGACATGGCTCTTCATCAACGATTCTTACGGTGATGCAAGGTGGTGCAATTTCTGTGTCCACTGCTGTATAATAAATATAAGTTATTGTATAAAATAATTTTTCCATGAAATTTTCCAAAGAATCGCACGCACCTACGTACAATTAAAATAATATACCAATGAAAATAACATTTAACCTAACAACAAAACTCTTCTATGTCTCCTCGCAATAAATATAATAATAAACTTTCAATAAATCAAGGGATGAGAAAATATTACTTCGAAATGAACAAGCATCGTAGGACACTAAATTACGCAAAATTAACCAAGCATCTCATTTCTCGGTTCCCTCAATCACGAATCTCCTATCAGTGCTCTAGCACAGAGTTTGCTCCACCCAATTCAAGCGCATCAGCATGACCAGCGTACAGAGAGTCGCGTTCCCCTCGCTCGTCAAGCCGGCTAATTCCCCGGAGAGCGGAACGAACGGCAAGAGTGCAGTTTGTTGCTCGCGACACACTCGACTCTCTGCGTCCAACGTTTCCCGGCTGCAGACAACCGGAGGAGCAAGCAGCGCGGCGCGAGGTCACTAAAAAAGCCGTATGCGAAATGAGCTGCCAAGCACCCTCTGGAGATTCCTTCTGTCTATTATACATGACCGCGTGCGCCGCTTCCGTTAACTACGTCTCACGAAGAGAGCTTTGCAAACTCCTCACGCTCGTCGTCCCCGACATCCCCCTGTCCCCATTCTCGTTCTCGTCGTCCGCGTACCAGAGCGGCCGTATGAGAATCAAGGGGCTGGCTACGAAGGGTTCCACAGGCGGGAGAAACCATGATTCTAAAGGAGAAACCGGCAAGAACAGATAGAGAGGGGACATCCTAGTCCTTGAGAGCTTGCGGCTAGGGTTATTAATGGGTCGGGCGTGACACCCCGCGAAATAACCTGCCTAACCTCGACTCCATGCCAGGACCAAGCAGCAAACGACTCCATAGCCAGTCCCTTGTCTCTTCATAGGCGTTAACTGGGCCAAGAACTGCTCATTTTCGAGAACGAGACCTTTCCTATCTTTCTCACGCTCCGACGTCGTCTCTGCTTCTCTCTTCTTTGTACTCTCTACTCCTCTCTCTAAGATTTTCATTCGTTTCTTCCTTCCTTTCTTCGTTATTTTTTTCTTTTCTTTTCTTTTTTTTTCTTTTCTTTTTTGCTTCAGCTTTAACCGCTTACATCCAACTCGTTCTATCGTCCTGGCTTTCATTACGTTTTTACTTCCATTTTTCCGGCAAGTTGCGAACCTTCCACCCTCTTCCACTTGACCTTTCTCAAGCGTGTGCGCCTACTCCAGTGTCCTGGTGTGCGGCCGACAATTATCTTCACGGGTTTGTAGTGGGGAATTCGTGTTTCGGGGTGGATCCTGGTGTTCGTCGACCGACACAGCACTGATTGCGGCTCGATCTTGGTTTCTTAAGCTTTTCATTGCTTCCTCTGTTGCGCTGAATTTCAATGGCTGGCACGCAACAGTTTCAGAGACGGGTAATTCGAGGGATTTTAAAGCGCGTATTATTGATGGGGGAGTGGTTGCTTGGTGAATGTTAAGAGGGCACAAAATATTATCGCGAATTATTAGTACCAGTGATTACTGTAGTGTAATTTTCTGTGTATTGACTGCATTTAATATTTTTATCACTTGCATTCTTTTCATAGCAATTATTAAGTAGACTGAAGCTATTACAAATTTGTGGTACAATTATTAACAGTGAAACGAAACGGGTGAACAAAAATATGATATTAAGAACCGTGAGTCAACAAAAGACTTCTTTCATGTAAAAAAAAATATACAGTAACATTGTAACAAAGAGAATTTCTAATTTCCCAAGTCATTATAATCAAATTTGTAAAAAAGGAAATTTTTTATTTCCCACGACACTACAACCAAACTTGTAAAAAAGAGAATCTCTAATTTTCCAAGACATTGTAACAAAATTTGTGAAAAAAAGAGAGTTCCAGGACACTACAACCAAATTAAAAAAAAAAGAGAATTTCTAATTTCCCAAGTCATTATAATCAGATTCCTAAAAAAGAAAATTTTTAATTTCCCATGACACTATAACCAAATTTGCAAAAAAGAGAACTTTTAATTTCCCAAGACATTATAACCAAAGTAAAAAGAGTGTTTCTAATTTTCCAAGACACTACAACCAAATTTGTGAAAAAAAAGAGAATTTTTAATTTCCCAAGGCGCTGTAACAAAACTTATTTCATCCTAATTAAAGCTCGTGAAAATTATTCCCAACCCACCCGTTTACAACTTCAAAACGGAACTGTAAACGCCTGCGAAACTGACTCGCCGAATAGAGTTAGCCAGTGTAACCGTTTAAATCCGTAAACCGTCAGCAAATGGCGTTTACTCCTCGCTCGAATCACACCGAGAGAAACCACTGAGCGATTAAAACGATAATAATAATCGCGAAACGATTCATTACGAGGCAGCTCGGATAGCAAGCGAATTCATTCATGAAACGCAACCCGCGGGCCAGCCCGATTTTCCTCTTTGCCCTCGAATCAGCCTGATTCAACCCTTACACCGTTCCGCGGTTGAATTAGTTTGGGAAACAACGCGGAGCAATCGACAACTTCTACACGGGCCATGATAATTCCGACGGAAAGTTTTCAGTAATTGAGACAATAGAAAGAGATAAGAATAGTCCTCGGAGAGGAAGAGGTAGGAGTTGAAAGGAAGCGAAAGGCGAAAGATTCTAGGAAACCCTGGGGCAGATAGTGTCGAGTAATGTGCTTCATCTCCAGCGTGGGTCACATTTAATTAATAACCACGACGTACCCCAGGGGTAATGTATATTAATTATAAAAAAAAAGAAAGGTAGAAAGAATGAAAGAAAAAGAAAGAGGGGGAAAAAACAGAAATACAAGCTAGGAAATGGCACTCTGCCGGTGTGAAATTAAAGCCACCCCCGGCTGTTCTTTCTGCTCTCGATGCGTCAGCTATTCTCGTCGGTCCCTCGTACACCTGTACACGATACCCGGACAAGCAGGGGATAATTATGCGCTGTAAATTATTCCTGTTGTCCAACGCACGAAGATAATATTCGAACGGCGCGCGTTATGGCGTGATTAATTTCGTTCCGTGGGTCATAGACGCGCCACTTGTGGCGGAAGATTTTGTCGAAAAAAAGGGGCCGTTCCGTTTATTTGTTTGGCGATCCGTTCGTTGAGATTATATTGTTGGGTTGGTTCTTTTGATCCAGTGAATTTATTTGTGAAAATTTGCTTGATACTTTTGATACTCTGACGTTTGGTAATTTGAATATTTTTGAGAGCAGAGGAAAGTCTAGATTCGATTTTATGACAGATGCGTTTTATAAATTTGTAACTAATTTTTTAAATTAATAATATGAAGATATTCCGATACTTATAAGTAGTTTCTTTTTGTTATTTATATGATTCTGAAATAGGAAACTTGGCTTGAAATTAATTAAAAACACTTTTGAAGCTAAAGGCTTGTTAATTTATAGTAGCTGTGAAAATAAACATTTTCAAAATTTGTCAGGACAACGTCTTCAGTCTGAGTTTTAACAACAAACCCTTAGAAATCGAGAGAGCTGTTAGAATTCGAAACAGTGGAAAAAAGTTAATCCAACCGTCTCATCTATCAGACTATTAATCCTGAAGTGGCAGGCGAGGTCTGACATATGCTACTGTATACTACTTAAAATCACTGTTTTCTATCTAAACATTGAAAATTCCAATTTTCTTTCGGAAACTTTTCTTTTGTATTTATAAACAGACATATATATTCTCAGATTCCACCTTATCGCTTAACGATTTTTAATTTCCTTCGTTATTTCACACCTCTATGATCAATTGTTCCAAATCAACTGCAAGTAAAAATTCTCAATAGACACCTAAAACAAAATGAAACTACCGAAATCTCAAATTAAGAATGACTTCAAAACCACGTAGAACTTTACTCGAGGAATCGTACCGTTCAAATTCCAGGCTAACATATTCAGTCACAGTCGATCCTGTCGTATCCACAGTCCGCTCGCGTGCATCCGAGCTTCCGATAAAACGACGATCTTGCCGAAAATGCGAGGGAGGGCACCGTGGAAATTCCGTGCCTCGATTTCCAGCGCGAAAATGCTTGGACGATTACGTTTGCCAGGGCGTGCGGTGGGCCGCGCGGCGGATAGTAATTCGCGTGCCCTCCGGCGGACGTTTTCACGAGGAACGGCGCCTTGGTCACCGTAGATGGACACACGTACGACCCCGAAGGACATTTGATGAGTCGTTCGCAGGCCAGACCGGCGCCGTGCGCGCGGAATTTCAGAGCGGTCGCGACAAGCCGAACCGAAACTGATTTCGAATGCGCCGCGCGACCGTCCGACTACTTGTCAAGCAAATTCGCATTACTTCCAGCATTATGGTCGCCCTTGTAGTTACCTGCGTACAACACCCGAGGTAATAACTCTCCGGTCTGCGCGTCTCGAATACTCATCGCACGAGCTCACGCCTTCCAAAGTGCTCGTTGCACCGAACGCTTAGAAGATCGAGTGAGAAGTACGGCTGAGAGAAACGATAAAATGGAAACAAACGTGAGTTCGACCGAGTTAGGTTAGATTAGGTCGTAGTGTTCGAGCAAGTCCTGGCTAGCCCGAGGTCGATCCCATTTCCCGTGATCACGGAATTCGAGGTCTCGCGACATCTGGTTGGAGCGAGGTGGGTTATGTGTCTTTGTGGTCAGAATGGTCGTCGTGCTACTGATTAGAAATCGTTCACAGCGGATTCTGTGACCCAAAAATAGTCTTAAACGGCTCCTTCGAGATTAATAAATATTGTTGGGACGCAACGCTCGTGGCCACGTGGTACGGACCTGGTACAGACTCTTGCCCTACGATCCTGAAGATTAAAATATTTTTAAGCGACTTTACGAAGGATCATAAATTTGCACAACCGAAGTGGGACTACAGGTCACGAGTACTTGGAGCCAGACAAGTGGTTTATCGGACAAATTTTTCCTAATTGCGTGGTTTCCTAAATTGTTTCAACGTGGTCTTTTAATAGCTTTGAATAATCCGATGCAGCGGAGCTGTATTATATTGCTTCAGCTGGATTTTATTGGATTGGTCAAAAAGTTCGTGCGGGTTTTAACGTGTAAATAGAAAGCGATTTTTTTTATTATAAAAGGAAATATTTCTATTCAATAATGTATTGTCCACTTGAACTATTAAGTCATCTTTTGTTTTTAAGATTTGAACTGAATCCAGTTGCATTTCATAGCGTTGGAAAACAATTACTGCCAAAAACCACACGAATGTGTCGGCCAATCTGATACATCAATTGTTTCACAGTTACGAATGATTGTCAGTTTTGGAGAAGCATTCACAGTTTGTGGTCTTGACTTTTTGTCAACGATTGATACGGTGATGCAAGGTGGTGCAATTTCTGTGGCCACTACTGTATTAATGTCAAATTGGATTGATCAATATTATCGATTGCACACACTGCGCTTCGGCAGATCTCACAACTTTGTGGTCATAGAGATCGAGCTTCCGTAGCCCAGGAGTAATCCGATGTAAATTCTACGAGTCATGAGGTTCATGGTCTCGCAGCTTCGACGGCAAGGTGCTATTGAGCATGTCCTGCGGCCCAAGGTAATCCGTAGCGAAGCTTACGACTTCGATGTCATGGAGTTCAATATTATATGGTCTGTGGGTCGTCCAAGTCGACCCTTTCCGCCATGTATTGGTTCGAAGTTGTTGCCTGTAAGTTGCTGCGAACCAAGAATAGTCTCAGGATTCCGAAGTCCAGTTTCGTATGATTCCAGAATCGCTGGATTATGCGCGTAACAGAACGATTATCGATAATATTTTTACGTAATAAAAATCCGATGATTTCTTATTAATGTACTAATGAAACCGATTTGAATCCTTTTTCCCGGGAAAAAATGTAAAAACTTAATTTTTAAGTAGAAAACAGTAGGATATGTCAGACGTCACCTTATCACTCAAGCGTTAACCTATATACTAAAAACAAATTCGTTGCCTAATTAAACGTCATTGTGACTTTTTCTGTATTACTTGATAAATTCTTTAACAAATTTAAATCACAATGCTTTCTGCCACCTCGTAGAAAAAAAAAGTCGGGTTCGAAGAAATTGTTTTCGTTTCCCGATTTTTATTATTCGTCCCATCTCTCTGGAAAGTCTTAAGTTTCGTTGTGGATATGATCGAACTGCCGCGTCAAGCCGACTCATGGTAATCCGTGGTAAATAATGCACGACGTCTCCGCCACGGGACTTGCGATACTTCCGCCGGTCCGAGCCGCGAAAAGCCGTGGTGGAAAGTAGTTGAACCCCTCGCTGAAACTTCAAAAGCCCCTTCTATCCTTCGATCTAAAGCCCACGTTTAGCGGTATATGTATCGGTGCGACCGTGAGCCTCATCGATTCGACTTACACGCGATTTTAGTTCGGATACAAAAGTTACCGGGGCTTACGTTGTTCCAAGAAAGGAGGACGAGAAGAGGCTGAGGAATTTGGAGCAGAGTCGTTCGACGTTGGCGGCATGTCACTTGCTTACAATACAGCTAAGTTCTTAAGTTTCGAGAAATGCAATACGATTCGAATGCTTGGTATTTGTTTCTACAATCTTTTTTTTTAATGCATTTTCTGTATTGTGCTTTGTTTAAATTTATGATTTCGATGCTATTAAGTTGTCCAGAAAGTTTCTTTCGTTTCGTTTGGGAGTGTTTGTATAAAAATTCGGCCTTATTTGTTGAACGAGAGATGAAGGAAGGTAATACAGCAAAATTGTTCCTAAATAATATTATATTTTGAGGCAGCCTAATAGATAAGATGACATCTTAATCGAGAAAGTACAATTTCTTGATCATTTTTAGTATATTGCTTTAACTGGTGAGGCGGCGTCTGACATATCCTACTGTTTTCTACTTAAAAATTAAATTTTTGAATTTGTCCTCGAAAAAACGGATTCAAATTGTTTCGATAGGTATATTAATACAAGCACTATCAATGAAATTTGATTTGTAAGAAAATACAGAAATAAACAAGCATCTCTTTCAAAGTTTCATGAGGCTTTTTAGACTCCACGTCACCAGTTAATGATTAAAGGAAAGACTCATTGGTTTCAATAGTTAATCGTATGAATTTATAAACTGCAAAATTCAAAGTATTTGTACCTAAAAATTTACATTCACAGCAATATTGAAAAATAAAAATTCAAGTGTACTTTAGTCATTACCATAGAACCCAAATCATGATACAATGATTTTTGGATGAATTTTTTCCGATTCGGAACAAATTAATCTCATTAGCAACGAGTTGTATTGTTCAATATGAAAATCATTATGACCACATCTGTTACACACTAATGTATTTTCTCTTTCTCTGTAAAATTTAATTTACCAAAGAGTTTAGAACAAATATTAACTTCTTCGTTCTCTTTTCCAGAATCAATATTATACAGAATTCTATTTATCAAACGAAACTCGATATTGTAACAGCACGAATTACATCGGTCTCTTATTCCTGCGGTACAATGCACACACCGAAGCCGCCTCTATCGTTCTTTCCTGTATCTACTCTTCCAATCCCATTAAAAACTAATTCATTCCACTGAAACTTTCGCCTCTGTCGTACTCCCAACTCTTTACCCGATCACATATAAATCTTTTTCAATCTCTATCGTCTCTGCGACAAGAATCAAAGAACAAAGCATCGAGGAAGAGGCACGAGAAATAAAAAGGGACACGCGAGGAAACAAAGTAGCCAAAGGAAGCAAACAACGTCCACTTACACGCCGCGTCGCACAAATAACAAAGCGCATCGATCATTCGACCAAAGCGGACCGTTGTGAGCGGAGCTAAAGATACACGGTATAGAAGGACTCCCTTTCTCCGATGCATCGATATTTTCCGCCACAAACGGAGGCAAGCAACCCGTACGAGGCGAAAGAATAGATCGAACGGCAGACAAGGGACTCGCGTACGCGTCGTTTTGCGACGATACAAAGTTTCGTGGATCACGAAAGGCGGAAGATTCAAAGGGCAAGGAGTAAGGGAGCCAGCAGGGGAAAAACCGCAACGAAATGAAAAATAAAGGGGGAGGAAAAGAGACGGGAGAGAGAGGTCGAGGAAATCGCGAAGAAAAAGCGGCAAAGTCGAAAGGGGAGGACTCGAAGAAGGAAATGGGTCGACCTGAATATCTCCAACGAACTTTTCCATGAATACGCCATGCACGGGCACCGGTGAGAAGGGGACCAGCCGCATACGAAACAACTGCGGTTACCTCGAGGATCGGAAACCGGAAGGGAACGAGAAAGGATGGCTGACGAGGGCGAGGCGAACGAACGAACAGACTGGAGAATAAATTTGAAACTTAGCGATACAAAGAGCTTGCCCCTCGCACTTCAGAAATCAGAAGCGACGTATCCTGGGGCTTGTCGTGGATACTGGCGTGCGCTACTTTTTCGAGTGAATGGTGGCGTGAAATTGTTTGGTGGTTGCTTGTTGCATCGTTTAATGCTGCTGGTTGGAAACAATATAGTCACCAAGCGATGGAACGGTAAAGATATCGGTACATTAGATGTTGGAAAAAATTCTTGCGGATTTATGGTGCAATATTCAATGAATCTAAACTTTTCTGTGGTACAGTTTTATTCGATAAGGTGATCATCATTAAATTATGTAACTCTTCTCGAGTGTTCTTTAAATTTATTCCATAGAAATTTGTGGCTGCAAATAATTGCAAAAAAACCTGAATTTGAATTTTCCAAATATTTGAATTTGTGGTTGCAAAAAATTAATTAACTGCTGTTTCGATCCTGTTATCGTTTTTAACCTTTACGAGTTTGATATAGACTAGATCGCTAATTCTTATTATTATAAATTGAAAGTACAGTTAAACTGAAAATTGAACTTTATTACAAACATAGCGCGTCTTTATTATGTTTGAGCCACAATCTGCGCCACGAGTGCGACTCTTGATTCAAAGTCAAATGGTGAAATTCGTATTGTTAAGTTCCTTCCAAAAATTACTGCTTTGTATTTAATTATTCGACAGGAATAATTTTAGTATGCGCTCTTTTCAACAACAGAACATTCCCTGCAAGCGCTACAAATTCATTTTCCTGCATTTTCTGCCATATTTCCAGAGTAAAGTTCATAAAGCAGGAACGTATGAATTCTTAACACTTCGCTTGCCATCTTCAACCTTGGATAGAAAACGAACAAAACGTTGCAGCGGCCTATTTTTCTTCGGCGTGTCCCGCAATGTCGTTCGAATTCTAGTTTCGGTGCGTCAAAGAATTATACGACGATCGTCAAGAACAGTCAAATGCCCTCGACCGCGTTTTTGTTTCCAGCTGCAACGCCATCGCACACCGTTTTCCTTCTAACAATGAAACGAAAGAACCTCGATCGCTCCGCCTGGCATTTTTCGATCGGATTTTCGCCAAGGTCCGTGGCACTCGAGTGGTTAACTTTTATCAGCAAGCGTAGATACATTCCAACGATATTCCAATGCACGAATACCATCGTGAATCAGCAGCGCATCCGTACGAACCCGGTAGAAGGTTCACAGGAACGGAAACTATAATATACAGCACGGTTGCTTAGCAGTTTATCGATGAGGTCATCTATCGAGTTTGTGGGCCGCGTATGCTCGAAATTATAGTGAATGCACGGGCTCTGTTCCTCACCGATAACGGTGTTTGGGAGGCTCGAAGGAGAACTAAAGGTTATAGCCACCCTTCGCCTACGCCGCCTATCGATATAATTTTCCACCCTTTTGCACGGTCGATAATTGATTTCCCATAGCTTCTCAACTCGGCTGCTGTCTATTATCGTTCTTCACCTTTTTTTTTTTTTTCTTTTTTCACTTTCCAAGCATCCCTTTTTCTCCTCCTTTTTATCCTGTTTATGAAAACCAAGCCGCGAACACGGATGAATAATTGAAGAGCCGAAGAACGCGACAGAGACTCATGAAGATTCTGCAGATGACGGTTCCCTCGATTGCTGCTCGTGGATCCCCGTTTCATCTCGATTTTCATTTCCCTCGAGACGTTTACATAACCGACGACGTCCTCCAATCGGAGAACTACTCGAAGAAAATAGTCTACTGCCTGTTATTAAGCACGCTGGACCGGAGAGGTACTTGCCGATGCTGCTGAACAACTTCCGATCAGGAAACTGTCTGTCGTGCGAATTCAGCCCCACGGTTTGCTCGTGGTATGTACTTAGAACGCTTTGAGACGATCTTTTGAGGAAGTAGTAGATTGTTTGACGGGTAATTGTTTTGTGAAACGAGGTTGATAACGTCTTAAGGGAAAAGATAAAGATGGTGGTGTATTGAAGGCACGTTTTGGTACAATATAATTGATGTACGAAGTTCGCGAGCGTCGAGGGTCTTAGAAAGTTTGGCGATTGTTAATTTACTACTGTCATAAAATTGGGGGCAGTGGTGCATACGATATGCGGTGGTCGATACGAAGGATCTTAAATGTAGGGTTTATGAAGGAGAAAAAGAAGGGAAGAAAAAACCGATAGACTCGTTTTTAAAGAATTTGTATAGGAGTAACTTTAAATATGAAAGGGGTTAAAGTTAGCTTCAGATTTATATTTGTAAGGGAGGAAAAAAAAGAGAGAGAGAGAGACGGAAATATGGAAAAAACGGAAGAACGGAAGTGCGGAAGATACGGAAGAAAACGGAAGTCAGTAACACTTTCTGAAGTCTTNGCGGAAGATACGGAAGATACGGAAGAAAACGGAAGTCAGTAACACTTTCTGAAGTCTTTGTCAGAATAATCGAGCTCTGTGGCGCGTGGGAATTATTTGGTTTATTAAATAACAATAAAAAATAATAAACTGAAGTTTAACAATACTAACAATACTCTTAATCACTCTATGTCTCTTCTCGCTGCTCTCTTTCCTTACTGCCCTCTTGCCACAAAATCTCTCGCGCCCAGAACATTCACTCGCTTAAATGCACATCCCTCGATCTTTTTTCCACATACATCCCTTTTTCACTCGCACTCAAAATCTTCGCATCCATCCCTTCCAATCACGCAGTCACGTAGACTTCATTCCCACGGCCCAGTTTCTCGGTTTCAAACATACCTAGACATAACCCAGACACTCTTCGCTAACATTCTTTCGACCACCCAAGATTCGTCCACGGTCACACTTTTCCAAACATACCCGGATCAGTCTCACTCGCAACCATAAATACATTCACACCACCACTCGAGAGGCCCATCTACTGGCGCCGTCCCGTCGCAGGTAGTGGCGACTCTTACATATTCGTTGAATCGAAAATTGTTTTCGATAAAAATATTCTGCTAAAAAAAAATATCATGCTAAAAAGAAATAGAATAAATAAAGAAAGAAAAAAAGAAAAGAAGGAATTGTAGTAACCGACAACGTAATTTACAAAAATAATTGTTTATATTTACAGTGACAATTATAATAATAAATATAATAATAGTATTATATTTATTTTTCTTACGTTTATCATAATGATTATTATTAGGAAACAATGTTTAAAAAATCTGTTCATCCACGACGTACTAAATCAAACCTAAAGTTCTTCGACACCTCAGATCTTTTGACGATATTAACCAACATATGACATTGTTAGTTCATAAAATTATAAAATTTCTTTGAAATACCGTTCCCGTTGTACCAGAAAACACCTACGCGCTTAACAGAGTCTGTTAGATTCTAAACTTTAATATAAGTAAGAGGAAAAAGGACATTAAAGAGGAAAAGGACAAGTGGCCAGTGTACAAAATTGGACGCAGTCCAGAGAAAACGCTGAACAAGGGAAAAACGTAACGCAATATACANGTTGAATCGAAAATTGTTTTCGACAAAAATATTCTGCTAAAAAAAAATATCATGCTAAAAAGAAATAGAATAAATAAAGAAAGAAAAAAAGAAAAGAAGGAATTGTAGTAACCGACAACGTAATTTACAAAAATAATTGTTTATATTTACAGTGACAATTATAATAATAAATATAATAATAGTATTATATTTATTTTTCTTACGTTTATCATAATGATTATTATTAGGAAACAATGTTTAAAAAATCTGTTCATCCACGACGTACTAAATCAAACCTAAAGTTCTTCGACACCTCAGATCTTTTGACGATATTAACCAACATATGACATTGTTAGTTCATAAAATTATAAAATTTCTTTGAAATACCGTTCCCGTTGTACCAGAAAACACCTACGCGCTTAACAGAGTCTGTTAGATTCTAAACTTTAATATAAGTAAGAGGAAAAAGGACATTAAAGAGGAAAAGGACAAGTGGCCAGTGTACAAAATTGGACGCAGTCCAGAGAAAACGCTGAACAAGGGAAAAACGTAACGCAATATACAGAGTAACGAATGGTACATCCAGTGTATCGTTAAGAGAAACGTACATTCTTGACGCATACCTTTTTCATAAATAAAATAATTTAACCTATCTTAATTAGCGCAAAGAATATCCAGAAACAACTTCGAACGGTTTAAATATTTTACCTGCACGAAGATACATTTTTCAATTGAACGTAGAAAAGATTTATCGTTCGTTCCTGCGGTAGAATTCAAAAGGATACCTAAGCTACGAACAAAGCGTCCTCGACAATTTAGAAATGACTACCAGCGATGAGAATTAATTTATACGGAACGGTTCTTCCAGTGAACAATTAAAGCACAAAGAGGTAAGCAACAATGGTGAAACGAAACATTGTTATCGAACGGTCCTCTATCTCGTATTAGAGATCCTCCAGTCTTTTCTATGGCCATTCGAATCTCTACAAATCGAGTTGTGGTAAACAAGTATCTGCTTGGAAGCCTTGAATCACTATGTTTTAACAAATTAACTTGAAACGTGGATAGCTCGTTTCGCTATTTTCTCGACCTCAAAAAAAAAAAAAAAAAATAGCATTGAATTGTTTGAAAGATTTAAATTGTTTATTCTGGTAATTTTATCAAGCCTCTTTTCGTCGGTTTATTTCATATTTTTCTGCTGTTTTTAATTATGTTCAACTAACATATAAAAAATAGTTTCAATTAGTATAAAATAGTAATCGATCAGAAATCGCTATTTAATTACATAATTTTATGCAAAACTTTAAGAAGGTTGATCGAATTTACTGAACAATTTATAGAAAATATAAAATATAATTCTCTTAAAGAGACTTTTTACCAATTTTCAATATCGACATGAACGGCTTTAAGTAAATAAAATAATTTTAGTTTTCGCGCATTTTGCACACCATTCCGCACACCACTGGTCTAACCATTAATATTCGAACTCTACGTTCGTAAAGATTCTAAAACCAGAGCTCAATTTATACTTAATCCTAAATTCAGCCACCACCATGAATTTTATTCACAAACGACGAGAGAAGCGTTATTTTGATTCAAACGTTACACGGCACAAACGTGCTCGACAATCGACCTAAAACCTGATCCGTGTTCCTCGACACTTTTGTCGTTCGAATTGTTTAGTGTTACTTAAAAAAAATTTTTTTTTTTCTCACAATTTACCGTCAACGTTGGCTCGCATCTCTCCCTGGTTTTCGTATTTGTTCAAAGAACAAACAAACAATAAAACCTACTTCCAGACCTCAAAAAAGGTATTGCCGGTCATTAAAACGTCGCTGTAAACGAATTTACAGGTTCACACGGACACATCGCGTAATTTCAAGCCCGTGTATTTTTATTTCGCTACCGGTTCATGAGATACGACGCTGAACGCGGAATATGCGCGGTCTGTGTGCATAATTTTCAGTTACGCCGCATAATTCACTTTGACGTATATTCAAAGTCCTCGGTAAAAAATACACGGATCCATTGGACGTACCTAATGCAAATCGGCAGTTCATTCCAAACAACCATATATAGTTGTACCCATTTTAATCTCAGTCCTGAACGTTTTACAAATAAAGATAAATTGTCTAACGTAAAAATCCCAATAACGCGGTTTTTTTTTGTTTTTTAATACTTCATAGATGCAAAGATCGTTGTCGTGAAATGAATTATTACTATTCTAAGAACGCGTGGCTATATTTGTGCTAACCCTTTGCGCTCCTAAATTATTTAAACTTGCACAAGAAAAAATTAACTAGAACGAAAAATATAGTGTCTCTTGTATCACAAATAAATTATACTATTGTAGGAATGGTGAGTTCGAAGTGAATGTTTAGTCTGGAGCGATAGATGTTTGAATGAAGAATATTCGGGTTGATACGATAGAGATGCGAAAGAAGAGCGTTTGGGACGGTGCGATAAAGGTTTGGACCGAGTGATCGAGATTGCTGTGTGACTGAATATTTTCCGAGAATGCCTGGACAGAAAATTTTTCCGTTGAGAAACGGAAAGAGAGGGAATGCCTGAATATATGGTCGAAGAAAATGCGCGTGCGAGATAGTCCCATAAAAAGAGTCTGAGATTAAGAGTCGAGAGAGTGAAAGTACATAGCGACGGTTGAAAATTTAGAATTATAAAATATAGAGCATATCTGATCATCATTTTATATCTTATTAAATAAGCTTTAATTTTACATCGCTCAGCTCAATTAGAGTTCTTCGCCTGTCCGTAACCTTCCTACGTTATTCCAGAAAGAGGAACGAAAACTTCGTTAGAGCAAAATTGCCCGGAATCAACCCGACAAGACAATACTAAACGGAAAACTCTTCCACTATTCATTTACACGCAGTCAATAAAATCATAGACAGAGTTATCGAGTGCCCTTGAACAGCCACGGAAAATCGTTTTCCACGTTCGTTCCCTTGAATCGTCCAAGCTGTTTTCGTTTCAGTCAAAGAATCGGACGTTTTTCCCTGGTCAACGCCAAAAGAAGAGAAGGATAAGAGGAGAGTGTAAATCAAGTTGCACCCTTCGTGAAACGTCTGCTTCTGACAGATCGACCATTCGCCCAGACCTTCGTTACCCTTCGCCGAAGACGTGGAACGGAACGATCGCGAGCCATATTACGCCTCCTTAAAATACCATCGATGCTAGCTCGCCCAACGCGAAACACTTCGAAACATTCGATATACGAGACACGCCTCCTGGTAATGACGTAATCGAATTTACGAGTGTATCTCGCATGCTGACGAGACCGTTAGAAGAATTTTCCTTCCTCGGATGTTCTCTTCGGCTGCGACAACATTGAATTACAACCAAGAACGCGACCCTCCATCGTGTGACGGAATCAATTTCATTGGGGACAGGAAATAGAGACGCTTCTTATGGAGAGTGTCTGGAAAATTCTTCTCACTTTTTAATATCCTTAGGTTTGTCAACGAACGACCTTCTATTCTGTCGCAAATCAACAGAATAAAAAACATTGATGCTAGGAACGATTTATAATAACTTTCATTCGCAGGATAGAAACATCGTAAAGCAGGAGTGACTAATTTCTTTTACGCCGCGAGCCACACAGTTCCATCTTCGCTTCATTCCTCAACTACTTGAATTCATGAACGTCGTGAACAGCGATGCGTGTTTCCCCACAATATCCAACTATTATTTTAATTTAATCTATAGTACGCAACGCATATTTTGCCGAAGTGTTTTCTACGAAAAATAAAAAAAGTAATAATAAAAAGGATAAAATAAAAGATGTGTTTTTATTACGTTATACGATGCTTGTAAATGACATTTTTTGTTCTAGTGGAATTGATGGTAATGATGGAATTATACGTAACTGTTATATCGTTGCCAGAGAACGTAGATTTTATTATATACCGAACGACAAAAGCATAGATTTACTGGTTCAGTGATCTGTCGAGATATGGACGATCCAGATATTACTCCCTCCGGTAATTAATTCTAGATCCAGAGATTCAATGCCTAGATGCTTCGTATCTCGCTTAGATCGATATCTAGATAATCTGAATCGAATATAGACAATCTATGCGTGTCTATATGAAATGGAAATTTTGCCTTAAAACTTTTTGACGTTCCCTGTAAAATCCTTCATGTTCACTCATTAGGTTCCCAAACACGAAAACTGGTTTTCCATATAGTAGAAAGCAATATCCGGTGAAACGAAAATAAATCATGTTATTTCGAATACCCAATCGAACACGGACACTATGCAAATTTAGCGTTGCTTTATTTCGAACAATTTATTTCAACAAACATTCAATTACAATTCACTGCGCAATTCGCGAGACACAATTTTTAATGAAAAAAAAAACTTTTACGATTTGACGACGAGAGTAACAATATTATTGAATCGAAATTAATCGAATCTCCACCGAATAACATTTTTCCGATAGGCGTACAAATTCAGAAATAACGAACAGGAATTTTACACACAGCTTATTTCAATATATATGTATACAGTAGCCGTGTAACGTTTAATACTTTCCGGTTTCATGCGTATTCGCACAATACAGGCAGCGTATCCAGGAGAAGAGAATTAAATTGTACAAACCTGATGAATAAAATAATAAAATTATCAGTATATATACGTAAATAGGTTCGTAGCTTCTCTTATTTCCGGGTTTAATTTTTACTCCGAGAGAAAATGCTCGATTGAAAATAATTCCTTTAACCCTTTCGCTACGAAGAGCGTATATATACGCCTTTAAAAATCAAATAGTCATCTGATAAAAGCGTGTATAGACACTTTCTGTACCATAGAATTATTTATATTCTCATTTACGTATCTTCTGCCATCATTCATGAAACAATATACTTAAATTTTGTTATGTATATTTTTATTATATCAACAAAAACTGTATCGATTAGTATACCAAGAGCTCTTTCAATTCCGAGAGAACCGTAGTGAAAGGGTTAAAAAATAAAGTACGATTCGAGTAAAATTACATAGCTTCAATATTAAGTCTGGCATAATGTAAGAATACACGAAATGTTGAAATAAAATAGTTAAATCAGTTGTCGCCATTCGAGTTGCTGCATTAAACCAAGTGGCAAAGGGTTAATAAGTTAGTCACATTTCCAGACAAAAAACGCGATTACTTTTTGCTCGACCCAATAAAACAAACATAAATTCCGTAACAACCTATTCGAAACGTATCGTACAATTTCGAAAACCAACTATGACCCAAATAATTACACTATCAATTTCACCACGTTACCACGACCCTTCGCAAGGATATAGAAAACCCGAGAAGCAGAAAAGAGAGGAGGAGGTGAGCCATTAAGTCGGAATTACACCGGACTTCTTCTGGATATGATGCGGAAGGAAGGTCGGTTTTAAAGAAGCGAGGCGAGCTAAGGAGGTCGGAGAAATGAGCAGGCCAAAGATGCCGCAAAAGAAAAAGGGCGGCGGCGCCGCAAGAAGGGGTCGCGGTGGAGAAGGTCGGGAAATGAGACTGCTGCCGTGCATTCCACCGCGTCGGACCGATTTAAGAATTCATTCGGATGCCACGTCGTGGCATCCTGTGACTCCCTTTCAACCCCACAACCGTTACCTCGCTTCCGACCGTTCGCCTAAGGAGTACCAACCGAGTCCTTTGAGGATAACACATCGGGAACGTCCCCCAAGAAATGCCACGAGAGAAACCGTTAGGGCGTTAAGAGCACTTGTTGCCACCCCGTTATCGTTACTCTTGCCACCGCGTTGCTCGCCCTTCCGTCTTCCTTAAATCCAACCTCTGCGACCATTCCGTCCGCTCGCCGCAATCGTGAGAAGGACGAGGAGAGCTTCGCGATAGTCTGGTTCGTCACATATCCGGTTAAATCAGAGATCAGGGGACTTGATAGATCAAAGTCAGTTTCTGAGGCAGTTTTGGTGGTCGGTGATATGGCTGTCCCTTGTGTATTGATAGACTTTTGAGATGTAACTTTGAGATTTGCTATAACATGATGTTTGTTAGAAAGACTTGATATAAGTTTTTTTTCTTTGGGTATTGATAGATTTATTGTGTGTAGGTTTGAACTTTTGGATATATCTGATGCTATAGTATGATGTTTGTTAGAAAGACTTGATATAAGTATTTTTTTTTTGGATATTGATAGACTTATTGTGTGTAATTTTGAGCTTTTAGATATATCTGATGGTACAATATGATGTTTATTACGAAGATTTGGTTTTTCGTTTCTTTTTTGCTTTAGGGTGACTCAGGTAGCTAGAATTTTAGTAATTTACTAAAATAGTAAGATTTGTGTACCGATTGATGTATAGGAATCTTACTGGGTTTATTTTTGAATTAAGATGGAATTTTCGGCGAATCATTCAAAAATGAAAAATTTGTGTTAATTTGCTAAAATGATTAGTAACTATAATATACCTCTTCTATGCCTACAACTACATTTACATAAATATTTTTATAACATCGCAATGTGATAAAACTGTGTCCCGTATACAAGAGTACGATATACAACTTTCTGCTTGAACACATTTCGAAACAGCAAAAAGGCAGGTTCAAAATGAGGTGGCCAGAGTCGTTTCTGATTCAGGTCGAACGTTGTCGTTCCCTTCTGCTTGCACGTCACAAGAGAACACGTGTGACGATAATTGCCCACCCGACTTCGTGTAACAAAGCTCGTGACATCGATCCATGCGATCTGACTCGACCTGGAATTCTCTCGATTGGCACCCTGGGAGAGATATCCCCGCCATTTACCATTCCACGATTGTCCTCCTACCAGCGGAGCGCGTGTCCACATTTCGCGTTGCGCGCATTTCGTCTGCCTATTTTTCCCCCTTGATGCCATTTAATCCTTTAAACGGCTCGATGAAATTGCAAACTTTCCGCCCGGCGTTAAACGTGTGTTCAGAGGAAAGGACAAACCGCGAGACTCGTGTGCTCGGCGCCGATTCGAAACTCCATGTAAACGAGAACCGATAAAAAGTTTTCTAAACACTAACTTTTCGATGAAAAATGGATGACAGAGCGTGTACAGTATATCCGTGGCAAGCTTTAAATCGGTTATTTGTTGTTGCATCAGTTTACCAAGATTGATAAATTAGGGATTTTAGTTTCAGACACNTTACTGGGTTTATTTTTTAATTAAGATGGAATTTTCGGTGAATCATTCAAAAATGAAAAATTTGTGTTAATTTGCTAAAATGATTAGTAACTATAATATACCTCTTCTATGCCTACAACTACATTTACATAAATATTTTTATAACATCGCAATGTGATAAAACTGTGTCCCGTATACAAGAGTACGATATACAACTTTCTGCTTGAACACATTTCGAAACAGCAAAAAGGCAGGTTCAAAATGAGGTGGCCAGAGTCGTTTCTGATTCAGGTCGAACGTTGTCGTTCCCTTCTGCTTGCACGTCACAAGAGAACACGTGTGACGATAATTGCCCACCCGACTTCGTGTAACAAAGCTCGTGACATCGATCCATGCGATCTGACTCGACCTGGAATTCTCTCGATTGGCACCCTGGGAGAGATATCCCCGCCATTTACCATTCCACGATTGTCCTCCTACCAGCGGAGCGCGTGTCCACATTTCGCGTTGCGCGCATTTCGTCTGCCTATTTTTCCCCCTTGATGCCATTTAATCCTTTAAACGGCTCGATGAAATTGCAAACTTTCCGCCCGGCGTTAAACGTGTGTTCAGAGGAAAGGACAAACCGCGAGACTCGTGTGCTCGGCGCCGATTCGAAACTCCATGTAAACGAGAACCGATAAAAAGTTTTCTAAACACTAACTTTTCGATGAAAAATGGATGACAGAGCGTGTACAGTATATCCGTGGCAAGCTTTAAATCGGTTATTTGTTGTTGCATCAGTTTACCAAGATTGATAAATTAGGGATTTTAGTTTCAGACACACGATACAGCAAGGATTTGTATGAATTTGAGGAATAAAATAGCTTCTCGCCCGACCGTTTGCCGCGACGCATTTCCCTCGTGGCCGCACGTCGAGTAACATTGATATCCCTGCGCTTTTTTGTATTGTTAAATTGGTTCACTCGTTTTAACTAATTAGATTTAGTCCACGCCACATTTAATTTTGATTATGAATCTTGAATATGAATACGCGTCTTTGCGATTAATTGTATCATTTAATTTTTTTTCAAATTTTAAACAACGATCACAAGCATCGTATCAAGAAGCAACATTCCTTCTATTCGCTCAAATTTAAATAGCAGACTTTTACCGTAGTCAGCCGTAGACTTTTGAAAATTACATTACAAAATTTACACAGCTGTAGCGAATGTGTTAACAATTGGAACGCTTTGAATTAAAAATCATATCATTAATTCATTGTTAATTGATGCAAGATTTGAAACACTCCGCGCCACGTCTGCCACAAAAGATCCTCGACGATCGACAGAAATAAAACTTTTGTTAAAAAGATAAAAATATCCTCCATTATATTATTTAACAAAAGTAAATCGAGGAAAAGATCAAAGTGCTAGGTAGTACCAGAAACATTATTTTATCCCAATTAAATATTCCAATGTAACATTTTAACTCGATTTTAAAGTTCTATCGAAACGTTCACCATTGTCAAGATACGAAACGCGTCAATCGTCCAATTGATATAATAAATTTCCAAATCAATGAATTGAATTGAATGGATTATAAACGTTTTTCTCGAATACAATGTGGAGAAAGATGCAATTAAATCTCTTGCTTTTCGATTCTCATTACGAGGATGAAAAATAATTACCAGCTTGCCCGTTAAGGATTCTCCTCTTTTCGTTCGTAATTCCTTTTTTCCCCATTCTTCTATCAACCGGTAAAATAATTGGCGAGTACAGCGACCAACTACCGATTCCAAGGTAGACACTCGAAGCAACTAGAGGCAGTTGGTCAGGACAGTGCATTTTTAATAACATTTTCGTGTCAGTCTTTCCCGTCTCGGTTCCGTCTTTAATTCCGAACCAGTCGACGCGTCAATGGAGTGGAGAATCGAAGGCACCCTCTGTGTTTTCCCCGCTTCCATTCCGTGTCATCGCTTCATATTCGCAAGAATTTAATTTCGCACGTTTTTCCCGTGCGGATCGTATCACGGAAAATCAACGGATCACCGGTCGAATTCTCGATTACGTCGAGCGATCACTCGACCGTTCCTGTACATTCGAGAACCCTTTATGGGAAAATCGGTAGTTCGAAATGAAACTGAGGAAAAAAATTTAATCAAAGGCGAATTGCTTTTTCCACACAAATCGTACATTTGTACTGTGCGTTGCTGATAAGTTGGCAGACGGAAGGAACGCGGGTCTGATTGGTTGTAATGTAACGGATCAACCTTCTTTTAACACAGTTATAAAGAAAGGGCGCGCGTATTTTTGTTATTCGATTTCGTTGGCCAGTTTATGAACAGACTCGCGATGAAAAGGCGATGAAAAGTTTTTGAGTAAAAAACTAAAAAAGAGAAAATTTTTGAGTAAAAACGTTCTAGAATATTGTAGTCAATACAACTTCACTCTTTCACACGAGATGATTAGAATTTCGTTATCGTTTCGCCCATCGATAGCCAAACAGGTGTCATAAACTCGGTGTTTCCTAAAGGTTAATTAGAAACGGAACTTCGAGTGGTGTCCCTTCTAGAACTTTCGAACCTGATAAAGATTTCGCGGCTTTGCCAAATGTTCGAAGTCCTCGCGACCTTACCAGGTATGACCTCTTCACGAAAAAAAGAGCGAATACGACTAACTTCCTGCAGATTTACTAACTCACTAACTCAACCTCGTGATGTGACCTACAGCTATCATTATAACATTCAAGAAATTCAAAAATATTTATCTGAAATAATAATTCATTTGAGTTTTTTTTTTNACCTCTTCACGAAAAAAAGAGCGAATACGACTAACTTCCTGCAGATTTACTAACTCACTAACTCAACCTCGTGATGTGACCTACAGCTATCATTATAACATTCAAGAAATTCAAAAATATTTATCTGAAATAATAATTCATTTGAGTTTTTTTTTTTATTAATTAATCATGAACTAATAATGAAGAAATAATAGTAATATTAATAATAATACAATAATAACAAAGAAAAAGAAAACCAATAGGTTGATTTTTTTTATTATACCAGAGTGCGAAGTATTTCACAGAATTTTTCTTATTCACATGCTTGTTTCCAGGTTAATCGTGAATTACGAGGAACTTTGGAACGATCTTGGCGGAAGCAACTTTTCCACGATCATAAGGTTGCGAGGAAGTTCAGGTTTGGTTCAGTTATGAAAGTTCCGGCAAAGTATTTGGTGATTAAGTAAATTGTCGAGAACCGATCGCGCGCGGATTTCTATAGAGCGCCGATAGTTTCAGATTCCTTCTGGTAGAGTAAAACTATTTCTTTTTTCAGTTGAAGGAAGAAAAAAAAAAGAAAAATCAGGAAGTTGAAAGGATGCGATTTTATAATGAACTTAGATACCGGTGCGCTGAAATCCCACGCGAATGCATCGTAATTTATAAAGCATTTGGAATGAAATTTAATTTATAATATATTCGCGCGCATTATGAAATAATCCCACTGTCATGCGTAATGTAATTAAATTTTGTTATGAATAAGGGAGTATGGGAATAAATAATGTTGTTGACGCACGAAACTAATTGTACGCTTCTACGAAATATAATTTTGTTCACAAGTGATTCGCGCAATTGAAACCAACTATCGGTATTTTGAAGAGGAATATTTTATGATAAAGTTACAATTTACCGTTAACACATTGCGGACGGATTACGAAATTTCTCGTATTTTGTATTTTATATCTTGAAAAGGTAAAAATAATAATCGACGATGTACGAAGGATTAAAAATTATTTCTTTAGAATACAAATTATTTCCAAAAATATGCGATCAAAAATTTATTCGATCGTAATTTTATTCCATAGTAAAATTAACAAAAATAAGATCTCATCATCAATATGTTAATTTGCACTTGGAAATATTAAATCTTTTGTTACCGAATTTACTCTCTTTTTTTCTATTAAGATCTTGATTCTTTATTTTCTGAATATTCTATTCATGTATAAGATTCTATAAATTTTTATCTCTGCTATTCGAAACGGTACAATTTGATAGTTACACGAATAGTATATTGTTTTATCTTACACGCTTATTGTACGCTTTTATTTTAGAAGTTCCGAGTTATTTAAATAAATCTTTTTATGGAACATGCCTCCACTTTTCTTCCCGAAACCTTTCAAGATTAAATCCAAGACTTGGCTGTTCGACTTTTAAACCCGGTTCCACTTTCTTACTGGTCACGTTTCTAAAAACCATCCTTACAATTTCCCCCATGCGAGCACCGTTCTCGATTACCCACCCATAACATTCTTCCGATTCGAATTACACCAGCTTTCGTGGTTTCATGTTTGAGAGTTCCACCTAAAATTCCGAATGCAGTCTCAGTTGAAAACCGATTCTATCGCTTTAACAAGACCAATATTCTTTTATTTATTCGTTCTGTTATTATTCTTTATTATATCAAAACAAGACTTCTCGTTTGCTTCTAAGCTTCAAAAAATTCCATTTCCCACAGAAATTGTATAAACTTTTAACGGTGCATTTTTGCGTATTTTCCGTAATATTTTTTGTAAAATATATGATCAAAAACTTGTTCCTCTTGCATTATGTATTTTTTCAAATATCTATCATTGCGATTTCTTTCTAAACAGAAATTAAAAGATTCACCGAAACTTGAAAACTGAAAGATGGAGCTCTAAATACACACAGCAAAGTCAAAAGCTACATAACTATCCTCTGACTGTATCATAAATATTATCAATGGCGAATGCCAACCGTTCTTCCCCTTCAATCCTCGTCCTAAAACAACTTATCTACAATTTCTATTCTATAGTATCTACATCATTATGATTTTACTCTCCTGCGTCAACCTGCCAGCTATGCGATACCAAGATAGCTTATACTCACGGATGCCGAGTGCCATTTTGCGACCTTAAAAGCAGTGAAAAGGACTAGAAAAAATTTCACTCGGTCTCGATACGATGCACTGTCGACCTTCGTTGCAGTCTCGGTTAACAGTACACAAAGCATACAATGGTAGATAAGTCAGGATAAAGTGAGAACGTACTGTTTTTCAAGCCATCTTCTCGCAAACCAACAGCAAGCATAATATACTTATACCGTAATTAACTTCACGGTCCACGCGCAGCTAAGAAATATACTCGACGAACTACAAAACGATGAGAAAAATCAAACACTCGAGGGATGACGCTACGCAATTTAAATATACTCATCGTCCGTAGATCGGTAACATCATCGATCTTCCGTGAAACGTCTATAATTCCCAGTGCTATCAATTTAAACTTCATCCGAACATCGAAAGCGTCACCATCGGAATCAATATCGCCACCAAGCAACCATAGAAACAGCGCATGCCGGTTCCATACTCGCTGGATCGCGTTCAATGCATCGTCGACCAGCGTCTCATTATTTCCCGTGCGAATCTATTAAACGAGTGGCCACTTTCGCAGCCGTCGAACACGCGGCCCAGTGACCACAACTCGACCACTTCGCTGCCTTTGAATATTTAGTTAACCGGTGCTCTCTCCTATTTACGAATAATGGAGGTTTGACGCGTTTAAGAGGTCTTCGTACCGAGGCTTTGCTCGATCGATGCGAAATCGCGGCTAATTCACGACGCGGTCGATTACTTCGGTCGCGATTCCACGACGGGCAAAGCAAGCTCGCGAATCGAATCGTCAGTTTATCGCATACCGAACGATACATTCCGGCTGTCTAACGATCCCCGAAATCGAACAACGCGCTTTCCCCCCTTTCCAGCTGCGCGGAATTTAATTCCGGTGCGCTGCCACGAAATTTACCAGCAATTCTCTCTCTCCGAGCCACGGTCGCTCTTTCACCCCTTTCTCTTCAACCATCCAGCACCGAGGCACCCTCGTAGCCGTGGACTTCAACCTTCCGCGGCTCCACCTCCTTCGCGTTCGACCCAGGAATATTTTTTCCGCGCCGTTTACGGCACCACAATGAATTTTGCTAGAGGCGACCGAGCCAGGAGATTTAAAGGTGCAAGCTGCGTTTTGTTCTCTCGACAATGTGTGTGCATCTTTTTTATGTTTTGGGGTTTTCGTGTCTTCTTTTTTTGGTTTCCTTTTCTTTCTTTTTTTTTCATTTTTTTCTTTCTTTCTTGGTTTATGCGTAGTCGGAGCTTCGTGTCGTTTGCTGGACAAACGAATGGTACATAGTTGATAAATCTTAGGGCTTTGATGCGGGGCTTCTTTGTCCTTTGAAAAGTGAAATGTGAATGGTGATTGTTCGGATTCATATTTTGTTAAGAGTATACAATCGTGGTATCTTTGGTTCGAAGAATTGAATTATTTACGTTACGTTTTTTGTTTGTGACCGTGAGACGAGGAAGGTGTTATCCTCTTTTGCTTCTCGCACGAATCGCCGAGCTATTAAGACGTATGCGCGTGCTGCGTAAATATTCAAGATTAAAGTATACAGATATTCTAGAACCAATATTTTCAACAGCAGTGATACGTTGATAAGATAGAAGTTCGGTACTGGGACTGTTTAACTTGAAGCTACAAAAAAACTTAGCAGATTTTTTCGTTTAGAAATTACGAGGAAATTAAAAAAATTTTTTTTAACGTTTCCAACTCTCTTCTTTTTAACGCATTTTGCAAATCAAATTATAGATTTCCCGTTTCTTGATATGAAATATAACAAACTGCAAGTAAATACGATCAATCCTTTTCAGATTCTATCGGCGGTCTTCGCAGTTAAAACAAAGAAACCGACAACCGTGCGACAACTTCGAGAAACTCGTAAAGACAGGTTCGTGAGTGTGCTCGAGATCGGGCAGTAAAAGTCAAGATAAAAGCGTCCGACCGAATTATACCGCCTCGTGTAGATATTTTTCACGACGCATAACCCCTTGACACTTCCGTGAAGTTGCAATAAAAGATCCGCCATTTGCAGAACATTCTTTCCCTCTCATCGGTCTCATTTTCTTCGGGGAGAAGAGGAACAGAGATGGTAAAGAAAAAAAAAAAAAAAAGAATTTGCCAGTGCTCGTTTTCAATCGAAACGGTTTGAACGTTTACTCTGCTGCTCTTCTCGCTGGTCTCAGGAAGATCAAGGGAAAATTTTAATTTTCTTTTAATTATAAGTGATCCCATCGCTGTTATAGAACACGGAACCTACATCGCTGTTATAGAACACGGAACTATACCCTCTGAAATATATATCAAGAGNTGGACAATCAAGAAAATTTAAAAATATTTGTGAAATATTAAAAGTGTTGAAATCCAACAAAACTNGAGAGAGAGTGCGTTGAACGGAATTCATTGTACAGCCAAACGTTTTCGTCTGTGTTTCTGCTTCAACCGTCGATACCAAGCATCTACTCGTGATTTTTATTATACAACTCTTTTTCGCGTAAGCAAACGTTTTGTAGTGGTAACGAATCAATGGGAGATATGATAAATTCTTGGCTCGAGTGCAGATTAGTGTATCGAGAATGNATCGATATCAAGCATCTACTCGTGATTTTTATTATACAACTTTTTTTCGCGTAAGCAAACGTTTTGTAGTGGTAACGAATCAATGGAAGATATGATAAATTCTTGGCTCGAGTGCAGATTAGTGTATCGAGAATGTAGTTTCAAGGAATTCTGGATTTTGAATTTATTTCGGTGAAAATGAGAAGGGTGTTTAATGAAATTTTGCTTTTACTTTAGCGAAAAAGGTGTGGTTTACATTTCATTCTAGTAAAGTAAAAAAAACCATATGTTTAATGAAATTTTGATCGTGTTCCACTGAAAAGAGGAATATCTTATAATGAAATTTTGATTTTATTCTAGTGAANCTGGATTTTGAATTTATTTCGGTGAAAATGAGAAGGGTGTTTAATGAAATTTTGCTTTTACTTTAGCGAAAAAGGTGTGGTTTACATTTCATTCTAGTAAAGTAAAAAAAAAACACATGTTTAATGAAATTTTGATTTTATTCTAGTGAAGAAAGAAACACATTTTAATAAAATCTCGATTGTATTTCAACGAAGAGAGAAACACATTGTAATGAAATCTTGATTGTATCCCAGTGAAAAAGGGAACGTTGTTTAATGTAATTTTGATTTGGTTCTAGTGAAAAAGGGAACGTTGTTTAATGAAATTTTGATTTGGTTCTAGTGAAAAGGGGAACGTTTTTTAATGAAATTTTGATTTGGTTCCAGTGAAAGTGGTTGTAATTAATGAAAGATAGTTCGAATGAACTCCTCTGATAACGGAAGCAGTCACAAATTCAAATAAGAGTAGCGAAGTAACGGTTGATGCGATGTTAAGCGTAAAAACACCTGCTAATTCATACTCAAGATAAAATAAAAGATACATTAAAAAGGGAATGATAAAGATTTCTACAGTATTTTCGATCTTTGTGAATGTTAAAATAACTAAACCTATCTGTATTTTTGTACTACTTAACTTGCTTCATTCCACCTGAGTATCATCATACTCGTAAACTTCGAACCCTTCGCCGCAAAAACATTCGTTCCCCAAAATTACGTCGTAAAGTTAGTCAACAACGACAGGTTAACAGCTTAACGCATCCACTTTTACTCTGTTTTAACGCTTTATCTGGATGAATAAAACGAAGAGTCACAAATCTTTTCGTAGTTTCTCAAGTTTAGCCCGCATCGAGCAGATTGTGCTCGACGTAAGCTCGTGGAGAGAGACGAGAAAGGTGCGTATTACACGAAACGCTACAGGGAATTCGCGAAGGTCCCCCATGCTCTCCTTCTCACCCTGCAATTCTACGGATCATCCGGGATTTTCTTGGCACAATATCCCATCGTGTATCCCTTTTTCCTCGATTGGAACTCAAATAGCTGTTGCAGAAATAGGGTCGACGATGGAATTTAATTCTCGCAATATAGTTGATACATGTACTTTGTCTCAAGACAAATAATTCCATCCGCAGAGAAGTTCGTTAACCAATGAATATAGTCAGAGTTACTCTAAAAAGTTTTCTCTATTTGTTCTAGGCCCGATGATCACTGTGGTTGACCCAAATTAGGAATTTTTTCCTCTACTGTCATTGACAGAGGCGCGCCATTTTAGGAATATTTTAAATGTTGTGTAAAAGGACCACGTAATTATTGCAAGAGAGTTTTTTTTTTACGCACTCTCGAATAGGAAACGTATCAAAATGTTCTACATACAAAGTGATTATTAAAGTTTTGTTTGCTATTTCTTTCGCACGAAATATAATCCCACGTCATTATTTTAACACTTTGCACTCCATTGGCGCCGCTATAGCGACGTATGTAATTTTCCTCATAAGTTAAGTTTTAAGTTAAATTTTATATTTTCGTAAATTCAATTTTTTTTTTAAATCTGCAATAAAGCATATGAACGAAATAAATAAAAATCGTAAACACTTGTAACATTATTTTTTTTTCCAAATAATATTTCACGTTTTCATAACAGTCCCATGAAACTTAAGAAAATTTAGCAGTGCAAAGGGTTAACATTGGAGAGGTGGGCAGTACGATCATAAAATGATGCTGCAATTTTTTTTTGTCCGCCAAATAGAAATAAAAGCAGATTAACGCGCGCGAAAAAATTTACGGTCGTTAAAATTCGCAGAAGTTAAAATCATCAACCAAGGGTATGTTTGAAGTTTTTATGAAAAAAATTATGAAATCCCTTCACGTGGTAGATTTTAGAATGAAATCTCGTACGTGATTTATATGGGATCCATGAGATTTTATATCTCCAACGCAGCTGGAACGCGTTAAATCCTTCAAAACGAAGCTCAGTATGATTTTCATGCCCGTCCTCTCTTTTTCTCTTTTTCCCTTGCTGCACCCTTTCGTTATTTACAAACGAGCAGGATACGCAATTTAGTTACAAATTGAAAGTTTGATGGAACCATGGGTTTGGAAAACGCCGCATCGAGGAATCGTGGAAAAAAAGCTGAAAGCAATCGTTGATGCACCGAACGATGTCGAAAAGTCTATCAGCTTAGGCCGAGAAATAGAATTGGTTGGCACGAATTTAAAAGTCGATGAATGTGTGCGGTGTTGGAAAGGAAAATTTCGACTATAAAAATTGGCGTTTTTTGCATTGGGAACAAAGTAGAAAGATGCGATACCGGATGAAAAGGATCGAGCAGTTTAGATGAAAAAAAATATAGGATGGGATATAAAGTCAGCCACTGTATAGTGATAAACGACGGTTAAAGGATGATATCAAAACGTGTTTTCCTATGGAAAAAAAAAAAAAAAAGTGGGAAATACAAAAGTCGAAAAGCACGATGCAAACACTGAATGGTCGAGTAGAACAAACGAAAGGCATAAATCCAACAACATTTGATTCATATAAAGGGAAGAGGACTGATTGAAAGAGATGATTAAAAAATTGGATAATAGAAGTGTAACGGAAAATATTAAAAAAAAAAGAAAAAAAAGCAATTCAATTTTTACACTACTTTTTTTGTTCATATAATATTTGTATCGTTCTTGCGAACATAATAATTATTATAATATACAGTTTTAAAAACTACCAGTTTATATTGAACGGAAGAAACGAGGATAGTTAAACTGTATGCTTTATAATTTCTTCTACAAATTATTCAAACTTATATAATTACATTTTCTAAATTCTCTCTATTATTATAATATGTTATTTTAATTAAACTGGATTAATTAATGTATTTCTCTCTTCATCTCACCTTTTAAAACAAATATTTCTATGCAGAGAAAATACGTATTCGTTTTAATAAGCATAATCACCACTAATTCCGACGTTAAACCTGATATTATTCCAAAACTCTCATCAAAACGTAACAAAAAATGATCCTACAAAAACATCCTTCTCGTAAATGACCCAAAATGCAGCCAACCCTTTCATACCTTTATAAACTAACCACCAACATTCCTATTGAAACGATATTCTAAAAAAGCAAGGAATGGAGCTGATAAGAACGAATAGAAGCAAACTTTTTTCCACCAACTACCTTCTCGTTTCCTGCACTCTTTTTTTTTCTCTCTCATTTCTGCGGATCTGAGTAATGAGGTGGATGCGAGTTGTTACTTAATTGCGTTTATACGGGCTCGGTAATTAACTCGGAGGAGAAAGGGTGGCCGTGAATGTCCGAGCCGCTATGGGACAGAAGCGGTGCATTAAATTTTAAGCTCCGAAAGAATTTCAGCGTCGTCCGGTACGCGATCGTATCGCTGAGGCCGGTGTTGAATTGGGAAGTAATTGCTCAACGCTGGAAAGTTAAATTCTCGCTGGGATAAACGATAATGCGGCCACACCGCGACTATGGACTGTTACATATATTCTCACATTACGCGATTAGGCGACCGTTCCACGAATTTATTAGCGACCACCCGCTGGAAGTGTGATGTAATTACGTTTATCGAAATCGCTCTAAATTAACGGTTTGATAATCTCGTTTTTGGACCGCGCCACTTTTTCGTTGCAAGGTATCGTTGGGATCCGGCTGAGAGACGCGTTTAACACCGAATTTGCTTATAGAATAATTTATTTCGGACGCTTCGTTGGCTCAAACCTCGGATACAACTGCTGGATGACTAGAATTAGAGTGGATAGGACCGCGCGGACCAGTCTTAGTCACGGCAAACATTGGTCACTAGGACGAGTCGGTCGTGCTAAGGGTCAGGGTCTGACTCTTCCTAGGATGGCTCAGCAAGGGGCTAAGGTCGTCCGCTCTCCTCATATTCAACCTTATACATATTTCAGTAGTTACAAATTTAGGCAGCATTAGAATTCTGTCACGAGTCACAGCAGCATCTCTGCCAGTCCACCGTTAATATTCCTTTGTGAAATATTAAAACTGTTGAAATCCAACAAAACTTTGGTACTTCGTTGCGGACAATCAAGAAATTTTAAAAATATTTGTGAAATATTAAAAGTGTTGAAATCCAACAAAACTTTGGTACTTCGTTGTGGACAATCAAGAAAGTGAGTTTAGCTAATAAGCTGAAGTCTATTGGCGCGCGTGGTCTTATATGTTGGGGTCCTGTGGTGAGGAGAGGGTAGTTGTGGTCCTTGGTTTTGGCTGTGGCCTGTAGCGAGCCAAGTCTCTCGCGTAAAAAACTGAAAAATTGGTTTCACCAGCGAGATCGTGAGACTAGTGGCTCTTGAGCGCGAAAACAAACAGGGCCATAAAACGCTTAGCATGCGAGGCCTTGGATCGAAGATCGACTGCTTTTCGAACGAAAAACTACCGTGACCGTCCGCGGTCTTCCTTTCCAACGGCATTGCAAAAAACGCGACAAACGGAACAAGTGTTGTTGACGCTTGCTAAACCTCTTTATTTCAAATCTATCTGTTTACGTTAGAAGATAGGGTGACAAGTAGTTCAACTCCTACGAGCCTACTTGTTTGTACGTTTACAAACTATTGGAGTCATCGATCTCCAATCTAAATCGTTTTGTATTAAAGGTATAAATAAGTTCTCGTAATGTAGTATTAGATATATATAGATATAGTATTATATCGCTTCCAAAGACGAAGCATTTTTTCATCGAGGCATTGAGGTTGAGAAAAGTTATAAATTTCAAAAGACATTGCTTCTATTAAAATTGAATTTATCATTTCTTCCGCGTTAATAAACGTATCTTTAAAAAGAACCGCGAGAATCAATTTATATATCTAATCTAGTACAACACGAAGAATTGTTTTTGTTAATATAACAGAAATTAATTTTAAATAGCCATTTACACGACAAGCTTACAATCCTTTCGCTGAAACTATAAATCCTTTCGTTTTACTTTCATCCTACAATTTCTCTCCGCAAGAAAACGCCTAAAAAAACATGACTCCTCTATCCTAGGAATAAACATTCGCAGATTACATCTAAACGTCTCCGAAATTTCCTTAAATTCAAAATGAAACGAAAATCTCCCTCCATTCCAGTTACCACTGTAATCTTTCTTTTGCCTCTGCCTACTTTTCATTCCGTTTCTCTTTCCTCTCCCTTTCGTCCCCATTTTATTTCTCTTCTACTATCTGTTTTCTCTGTCCCGTCTCCATCGACCCATATTTTTCCTCTTTTCATCATCCCTTCGACAATTGACCCCTCCATCCATAAACTCTTGGCCCTTTCTATCCGAACGTATGCAAAGGGTGCGCGTGACTGCCAGATCCCCAACTCGAAAACTCCTACATCGATTTCCTTATTGCACATTCGTACGCTCTGTCGTTTAGATAACAGATTGACCCGATCCCGAGGTACGACTATGTTTAAAAGAAACGATACGGCACAACGGACGCACGTCGTTGTTGTTGCTGGCGTGAAATTTAAAAGCGTTTACAGGAAAACGATTTTCGAAGCTGACGCAGCTGCTCTGACGAACGAACGTGCTCGCCTCGCTTCAATTCGAGCGACAACTTTTGTCGAGTACCCTTTTTTGCTTGCTACTTGAAATTATTGCGAACAATTGGGAAAATAAGGGGGTTCTAGTTTCTCGCGATCGAATTTTGTTTCGTAAGTTGCTCGACACGTTCAACCCGGGTCTTATTTCCAGATTCTTATCGATCGGTATTATTCGTTTCTTTAATAGCTCAATAATATACTATAATTTTAATAATGATCTAAAAGTTCATCGTTTACAGTAAATTAATAATTATTATCTGATAATTGAAAAATTGAAAGAAAGTTGTGAAGAATAAAAGAAATAAAACTATGGTTAATATTAAACGCTAAGTGGACAACCTGGAATAATAATTCTAACAAGGATTTCTATGCTCTTTAATTAGTCACACGGTGCCGACATGCAACGTGATTTCTTGCATAAATTTTAATAACACATCACGCGTCACGTGTTCCAAGCTGAAGCTCGGCGACACTGTACAGAACATTAAGTCGGACGGAAGTAACATCTTAGCAACTTATATTATTATCTAACATATTAAATGGTTCCTTAGTTTCGCTGCGTCGTTAACCAATTTATTAAACAATTTTATAGTATCTATTGTAGAACTACTGAGAAAAAAAAGAAACAAAAGTGTTTTTATTAAAAACAAAGTTTTAACGACATATTTATTTTTACGATGTTATATTTCTGGAAAGTTTGCCGGATAATAAGCAGAATTTTGAATTAAGCTTGTTAAATCTACATTCGCTTCGTACATAGTAAAGTTGATCCTAAGCCGATTTTCGATAGTATTACTTGTCTCGTGTCAAAATCGTAAGTAATAACAGTCTCGCACGAGTGTCACGATTTAAACTAGGAGAACTTTATCGAGTCGTCCGTTACGAGTTATCTTTCATATATTTACTNTGGTTCCTTAGTTTCGCTGCGTCGTTAACCAATTTATTAAACAATTTTATAGTATCTATTGTAGAACTACTGAGAAAAAAAAGAAACAAAAGTGTTTTTATTAAAAACAAAGTTTTAACGACATATTTATTTTTACGATGTTATATTTCTGGAAAGTTTGCCGGATAATAAGCAGAATTTTGAATTAAGCTTGTTAAATCTACATTCGCTTCGTACATAGTAAAGTTGATCCTAAGCCGATTTTCGATAGTATTACTTGTCTCGTGTCAAAATCGTAAGTAATAACAGTCTCGCACGAGTGTCACGATTTAAACTAGGAGAACTTTATCGAGTCGTCCGTTACGAGTTATCTTTCATATATTTACTTCAATATAGAATATTTTTATGCAAATAACCGTTGAAGATTTCGTTTCATGAGACAAGTTTTTCACTTTTCAAGAAACAAGCAAACAAAGTGGATGAAAAATGACAGGCAGAAGAACGACATGGAGAACAGAAGCGGAAATAACGTTTCGTAAAAAGCAGCGTGTTTACTTCGAAAAGGGGTTAGGTCTGGTCGAAGGGACAGCCAGGGTGGAGGAAAGAGGTTTGTTTTTTCGATGGTGTTGGGTCAGGTACGAGCCAATATGTGGCATCTGGTGTTACATGCTTCAAGCTTCGCATAACAAGCTTGGAGCTTGCCGTGCGCTGATGGGAAAAGTTGCAGGCTCCAAGCTTAGATGTGTCGTCCTGGCCTGCGCGTATCCTTCCTTCCTTGCTTTCTCCTTTACAAGCTTTCTCTAGCCATTTATATTCTGCTTTCCCCTGTTGCAGCATTCACGGCTGCATAACGCGCTTATAGCGCATCCTACGACAACGACGAAACGTACCGACCAAACTCCGACTCGCTGTTTCTTCTGCTTTTTTTTCTTGTCTCTTCGGCGCGTGAAATAGCACTCGCCTTGTGCTTCAATTTCCCTCGAAGAAAGCAATTCCGCGAAACGTATCGTTCTCGAAGATAAGACGAGAAAGTTGATGTTGTTATATTCGATTGTAGGCTGATGTGTCGAAGACTGTTAGAAGTTGAAACTAATTCCGAGAGATCGTAGGTCTCGGCTTGAATCAGTCATAAGCTAAATGGTCTTGGCTAAGGGGACTCGGTTCGGATCGCTTAGAGTGCAATGAACTTGGTTAAGACTATCCAAAATGTAATGGACTCGGTTCACAGCACCCAGAAATTAAGGGATCTGACTTGGATCACTCGGAGGCTTAGGGACCTGGTCCAAATAACTCAAGAATCGAGGAACTCGTGTTCAAATCATTCAGAAACCAATGAACCCAATTCAGACCACCCAGAGGCTAAAGGATACGGTTCAGATCATCGAGAATCTAACAAAACGCCAATGAATCCTGCTCAGACCACCTAGAAGCCAAGGGAACCAGTTCAGACTATCCAGGAACCAATTGTCCCGGTCCATACTATGTAAAGGTCAAGAAACTCAGTTCGGACCACCCAGAGATCAATCAATTCTGGTCAGGACACCCAGAAGCCAAGGTAACCAGTTCAAACCATCTAGGAACCAAGTGTCCCGGTCCATATTACTCAAAGGTCAAGAGACTCTGTTCGTTTCGCCAAGTGTTCAATCGATCCTGGTCAGGACACTTAGAAGCCAAGGGAACCAGTTTAGACCATTCAGAAACCATGTGTTCTGGTTCATACTCAAAGACCAAGGGACTCAGTTCGAAGCACCCAGAAGCCAATGGACTCAGATTAAACCATCCAGTAGCCAAGGGTACCGATTTTAACAACAAAGAAGTCAAGGATCCTATTCAGACCATAAAGAAGCTAAGAGTTCGGGTCTATACTACTTAAAAACCAAGAAACTCCGTTCGGACCATTCAAAGACCGAAATACCCAGTCCGTATCATTCAGAAGCCTGGAATCTAGACTGATCCATAAAATCATTGATTCCTAGCTAAATTGCCCGATTTGGAACGGTCCTCTTAATAGCTAGTGTGAGAAGACCGCCACATTAGCGATAGCGCGTGAATCATTATAGCTTGACTCCCAAATCATTAGTCTCTTTCAACGTATCACTCTGTATAAATGTTTAACCATCTCGTTCGTCTCTTCGAATTTAAAATTACACGTATTTTTAGCAGTCTGTGTGAAATGTCAGAGACCGTCCAAGCAAAGGTTGTTTGAGCACATCTTGCATAAAATCCTGTTTGCCGTATGGCAAGCACTCGAACCTCTTCAGGCTACTGGCTGTGAGCAGAAACGAAAACACTTCTCTCGTCATTTACAACTCGTTCGTGTTCCATCGGATTACTAAGGGAAGCGGTATGCATAATTGCGTTCGAGACTATCGGTTTCTCTAGAATCGATGGTATCCACTTGCCATTCTGTAGGTTCAGCTCTTTCTCCATTCTTCGTCGATTTAAAATTTACCAGTGGTCTGTTTTTCCGCATTTTACGCATTTAAATTCACTCAGACGTTTTTTCAGCTTTCATGTATACGCTCATGACCTATATACTTCTTTTTTTACATTTGATTTTATCGTTTCGTTGTAACAAAAGAATGCTAATGTTTATTTGTTCGCCGTGAAGAACGGAATATCAATGGCTTGTGTAGTTTTTTTTTTTTCTTCTTTTATGCTTTTCAGGGAAGATATATTTCTCTTTTACGCGCAATTTGTTGTTCATTTAAATATTTTGTAACACTTTGTATAAGATTCACGTGGCCGTGATAGTAAAAAATGAATAATAAAACTAATTTAAGCCGTGTCTTACGAAGCTCTGGTCTCCTTTTCAGAATTCATTGCACGAAGCATGATACTTTAAAGCTAATCAATAACAAAATTTACCTAGAATTCTGAATAAGGTTACTTTACCATCCACATTGTTTACTTCGTCCGATAAGGAATGATTTATGGTGTAAGCTTATCTTATTTCATATCTAGTTGATGTACCAACAACTCCTGGCGTGCACAGTTTCTGTTGCCGGTACCTCAAATAAATACAACGCAAACAAAAATTGTCTACAGGAATTTCTAAAAAAAAATATGAAACTTTCCGTTTAATTTTCTCTGATTAAATGGAATAAATCGATGGACTACGACAAATAATTGAATAAAAAAAATTCAAGCACCTGAAGCGGTCACGTTTCTCGATCCTTTAATTTGCAATGAAACGGTAGTGAATAAAGTAAAAGAAATTCGTGGCACGACTCGCAGGAATAATTACAAAAAATGGGAAGCGACAATGAGGAAAGTTTCTAATAGACGACTAAACTTGGACCAGCAGAAAGTTATCTGGTATTCACAATGTGACATTAAGTATACCTTAATTTTTGAAAAAGAACTCACGGGAAACACGATAATACTAGTTACATGCGGTGGTCCAGTAACTGTTCTTCGCTAAGTACCTCTAGAACTGTGGGAAACCCGGAAAGAACTTTTTTTTACTAAAGTAACGCCGCTTAAAACAAGCCACTGTACTGAAATAATGATAGTGAAATTTATTTAAATTCTTAAAGGCTTTAAAACTATACTTTGTAAATTTTTGTATAAAATTTCTAATAGTATAGCAATTATCTATATTATTATCTATTTAATTCAGTAGTTGGTACATTATTGACTAAAGTGTTGGAATTATTTTCCGGTTTGTATTTATATCAAATTTCCTCATTAATTTCTTTTCTCAATTTAATATTAATACTGTAAATATTCCTAACAATTTCTTATATTTTAATAGATTTTTTATTAAAAAATTTTCTAAGGTAATCCTGAATTCTTTTTTTTTTATTTTTGCATTTTTTGAAATGTGTAGTAATTCCAAACTTGTCACTGGCATCGCTATAGCAACGCGGGTAATTTTCTTGAGAGATTAAGCTTTGAGTTAAATTTTTTATCTTCGTCGATTCAATTGTTCTGTTTCATAAATATTTATAAAACGGTGCTTCGAGTTTTTAGAATAGTCGTGTGAAACTTAAAAAAGTTTAAGAATAATAGTAATAGATATTATTACTACCAGTTGCACTGTATGGAAAAAAAAAAAAATAAAATAAAATAAAAATAGAAATACATACAATTAAAAGATCCTTACAAGAAAATCTTCACAGAAAGAACGAATAAATAAAAAATTTTAATACAATAGAAACTGCGCTATGATTAAATATCCAGAGTTATCTTTTTAAGAACCGATCGATCACCAAACCATCTACTTCCCAAAAAGAGATCCGCGAAACGAAATTACCCGTCGCCAACTAAGAAACGCGGTAGATAAACGGAAGCTTATCACTTCTTGTGTCCGTTTATCCGGCTTATCTGTTTTCCATCATCCAGCAACATTTTGCTTGCTCGCCCAGGCAGGTCTGGCATTATTAAAGATTTCGCTGCGTGGCGATACGTCATGTCAGCTGTCACGTCGCGAAACAAAGCACGTCCGCCGGACAACGGACCACCCTTTACCAGTTTCCTCGATATCAGCGTCGCGCAAGACGTTCGCAGACTTCATCGAGCTTCCGCATTTTTTCGCTTTCGCCAACATGACGCGTTCATGAGAAACTTCGTTATCCTTCAATGTAGAAACTCGTTCGTTTGCTTTTCGGTTCTTTTTATTTTCGCCGGGAAAGTATCGTACGTATGGTCAAGAATAAACGGAGCGTAAGGGCACGTATGAGAGAACGTATTTGAAGTTTTATAGTGTTCACTGGTGGAAAAGGGAATTCAAGGTCTACGTGAGACTCGATATTGCAGAATTCACTTTTATTTCTGTTGGATCAGCGAAAAATGTGTAGAACGGTCAATTCTAGGCTATTATGGGGTAGGAATTTTGTCCACAGGTCACTAAATACGCATAGGGAGATAGGAAACTTTTTCTTTTTGCGAAAATGTTGTGGCGATCATCTTACGCTTCGCCACCGGAGGGAATTCTACTAACATCGAATTTTTCGAAGTCTTCGCAAGTCCTCGATGGATTGGTCAGCGTTTCTCGTTAATATCTCGTTAACAAAGGCAAATTTGACATTTTCGCGAAGGAAAAAGTTGTTTCAAATCATCTCAGTAATCATCTATTAATATTAGATTTACGGAATCCGTCAATTTAACAGAGTTCAGATTTCGTGCTTGAGTTTAACAAGCATGCGTGTGGAAAATGCAAACTCGAAATGAAATTTATGTACAAAAAATGTGGTAAATAAATCTGTACTAACAGAAATCTATCGATTCAAAGTAAAGCGAACTAATGATATTACAAAAAAATTTGTATTTCAATGTACCCATCGAAATGATCAAATCGATGTCCGTAAACCTAGTGTTAAAGGGACTCACTTATAGTTTACGTTCTATGCCATACGTTCTATTATATTGTATCCGTGTTATTATTGGTAATTTTATTATATATTAATATTTGTATGATGTTATTACATCTGCACACATAAAATGTACGAAAAAAAAGAACTGACCGTGTTACACAATGTATCGCACATATGTTACGCTGGTTCATAGGAGAAATGTTGAATAATAAATTTGAATGTCAGGTATATGTAACATATTAATTATGACAGACTCATAATCGCGTGTCACATGTGCGACGTCGGAGCAATTTGGTAGAATCGGTGAGTTATACATATGCGACGCTGGTAATGAACGCATTATTTTTGGTTTAATATTTTTGTCGAATTAGCCATTGTTCCTCGGGTATGACTGTAAACCGTTTCGGACCCGATGTTGTCGGTATATTTTTGGCAATCGAGAAAACAGAAAAAGATCCAAGGGACAGCCTGCGAATTACCATTTTCTTTTAAAAATAGCAGTTTCTAATCGGACGCGGCACTGAACGATAAAATGTCTTCAAGCAACTTTAAATGTAAATATTTTTCTTGGTAACTTAGTTTATAGTAAACACGTAGCGTTATATCAATCTACTCTTTATTTCATCCCATCCTTCTGGAACAAGTTTTTAGCTTCTTGGAATTTATCTTTATTCCTTTCGTTTCTGCGTGGTATTAATCATAGTACAGATAAAGACGTGAATTTTTAATAAGATTTATCACGAACACAAAGGTATTGTCCTTTGGAGTGTTTCGTAGAATTGCATGAATAAAATTCTCATACTAATGAAGACGTAATGAAAATTCATAACGTTAAGCAGAATAAGTTTTATATGTTCCAATATCGAAGCTATTTTTATGAACGTGGAAATCAATACGACAGAAAAGTTTCAGTGGAAACAATTTCAGCATATTCTAAATGAAATCTTTTTAAGTATTCAAAGTTTTAGTTAAATAAATGTAACTGATTAAATAGCATGTTACTTTTACTATTGGCAATTAAGAACGAAAGAATTTAATTTCTTTGATAGTTGTACTTCTCTGCGATAATCTTATAAATAAAAACTATTAATTCATTATATTTTTATTCATGATATTTTATTAATCTTATTCGTTATATTTCACTCGTAACTAATTCATTATCTGATATACACTCTAGGTGTACAATTATAGATAAAAAATACGAATCTAGAAATTTAATAAATAATTAGTATAGATCGAGGCGAATCGGATAATTTTCTTTCAACAGTAAAAAATTAGTAGTTTATTAATATTTAATTTAATTTTAATTTTAATAATAATTTAAATTTAGAATGTTAACTTTTTATTACACATTCGTAATTAATACGCATTTAATTTGAAAATTAATAACAAAAATTGTTCAAACCTAAAAATCTTTCTTTTAACTCAATTCTTATTTCGATCCGATTCGTCTGTTTCTACTTGAAACTTCACAAAACTTCCTTTGACGCACGCGATATTTATTTTGAGCGCAAAATACTACCAGATGGAATTATACTATTTTCAACGCAAAACCATTCAGTAGATGAAAGAGAACCTACTCTTGAAAACGCATTTTGTTTCAAGTTGATATTTCAATAGGTTCTCAAGATACAAGTCCTCAAAGCACAGCGTTCACCGCGCACAGAAAAACTGAATGGCGACAGCCACTCCTTACAACGTTACGACCTGCTTTTTCCCCTAGAAATGCGTACGTCGCGTCTGGTAGTAGTAAAAAAAAATGCGTCGACTCAGCGTCTGTCGCTGACCAGCGCACACGTGTTAAACGTGGGATAGGATAGTACCTGCGCGGAAAAGAGGCGGCAATAGCGGAGCATTTTAAATTATGCTCTGCTTTACAGGACGATATGTTTGTAACGAAATGTCGTACCGAGATGAAATGAAAAACATGTTAAAAGGAAAGGTTTCTGAGTTCTAATGACGTTGATAGCAATACGTTATCGTGGGGTGTTATTAAGTTATATTTAACGCTTCGGTATAATAGGTTGCTAAGTTTCAGACGAAGTTCTCATTTTTTCATACTTTCCATCAAATCTTTATTCTAGCGCAAAAAAATTTAAACGTTTCGCTAAAGTATCACTTGTATATTAAATTAAAGACTATAATAAGCACCTTGGAATTTTTTCAGATTTTTTTTTCAAGTCCAAAACGATAAGAAATTAGGTCAGGAAGTAAAGGACTGGCTGAGGGTGAAGTAAAGTTATAGGATTTTTAATAGATGCGAGACATTCAGCGCAGCGGTCTGCGATTCTACGTGGCAGGAATCGAAAACAAAAGCGGGGCGGCCGAAAAGGCAACGAGCGAGCGGGCTGCGGTCAGTCGTAAAAAAAACGGTCAAACGGATGCGGCGCGGTGGTGTATAGAATCAACACTTTCTACTTTTTTCCTTTTTTTTTTTTTTTTTTTTTTAAAGTGGTCACATTAACGCTAAAGTCATTAGTGACCACTAAACGGTACATGAATGGTTGTTACAATGTTACCGAGTTTTCAAAAGGAAGATCTATATATTTACTTACAGAGTATTTAGATTTATCTGCTTAACAAATTCTAATTCGTTATTTAAATTAGATTTCATGTCTTCTTCGATATTGAAACTATTTCTGGTAGCTAAAAATTTAGGGCGGTTCAATAAAATGTGCTGGATGCTGACCGGTGATCCACAATACATACATAATAGTACATGATCTACGTACATAATAGTCGATCCGTTGTATTTTGTTGTATTGTTCATATCGACGATTCGTATGATTCATATCGATAAAAAGGAATTAATAATGTTAACCATACTATATCGTAATTATAAAATTCGCCCTGAGTACTGAATTTAAATTTGAAATTAAAATTTGAAAGATGCTGATTGCTCTCTTTTAACAGCTATCATTTACCGCGTTCAATGCGGTAAATTCATTTAAAATGTATAAAGCTTGGAAAAATGATACTTCTGCTGTTAACACGAGTGAAATGCGCATTGAAATTTCAATGAATGCGTTGCTGATTGTGCACAGGAAAGAACTGCTGGCTTTTCGAGGATTTATGAGCGCGCCGGTGCTACGCGCTCGTTTAATCGGATACGTGATTGACTCTGATCAGCACAAAGAAAGTGTAAAGGCAACAGTGTTAAATAATCTTTGCGCGAGCGCTCGAATTCTCACAGATTCGGTAAATCGCTCGTACGTGTTTATCGGGAACAGTCGATCACGGTGGATAAGAGAATCGACGTTTTCAGGGCACAGGTAGCGTGTAATTCGTATCTGAATTGTTGGTCGTCTATCGACGAACGTGTNTTTTTCGAGGATTTATGAGCGCGCCGGTGCTACGCGCTCGTTTAATCGGGTACGTGATTGACTCTGATCAGCACAAAGAAAGTGTAAAGGCAACAGTGTTAAATAATCTTTGCGCGAGTGCTCGAATTCTCACAGATTCGGTAAATCGCTCGTACGTGTTTATCGGGAACAGTCGATCACGGTGGATAAGAGAATCGACGTTTTCAGGGCACAGGTAGCGTGTAATTCGTATCTGAATTGTTGGTCGTCTATCGACGAACGTGTATCTCAGGTAGGTCTTCTGTTCTTAAGTGGAGCGTATTTTTCTTTCGAGCAAATTTTTGTACTTCACTGCATCGCGATGTCAATAAAGGGAAATAGTTGGTAAAAGAATTAAGCGGTAGTGAAACGAGTAAATACATATGGACGAAAATATTATGTCATCCTATAAGGTAATGCCATGACACTAATTTTCAATCCATAATATTAATATTTCATTTATTTTTAATCATCTTTTAAATAATTTGTAAATTTCTTGTTCAAAAAATGTTAGGTGTTTTTAATTAAATAACTCGTTCAATGCTGACTTTAGTTATTTATTAGCGTCGAATTTTTTAGAGATTCAAAAATNCTTCATTTATTTTTAATCGTCGATGCATTGATCGTCTGTTTTCTACGATCTATTCCCATCTCTTAAATAATTTGTAAATTCCTTGTTCAAAAAATGTTAGGTGTTTTTAATTAAATAACTCGTTCAATGCTGACTTTAGTTATTTATTAGCGTCGAATTTTTTAGAGATTCAAAAATGTTGCGGCGATGGATATAAGTGATACTTGATTGGAACAAGATCGGCAGAATATTGAAGCTTTCAATTTTTGTTAAACCACGTTAATAAGGCTTAATTTGATAATAAAAAAAGTGAAAACGTTATACAGTGTTAACAAAAATTTCCTCAACCTCTGCCAAATTTAAAACACATAAGAAACGTATGATCACCGCGAATCGAGTAAATGCGTCTAGTCTAAACACAAAGTAGCTATCTCTCTCGCTCACACGCGCTTAAAAAAAGGATAAAAAAAAAGGGAAATAAAAATAATATTTGCGTGGCATATACGAGCACAGCGGATTAAAACTGGTTACCACTCGGACATGGGACGTCAGCGAGTGCATGCAGTTAGCCGCATCGCGTGAAACATTGCAGGAATTATGCGTCGGCCTCCATTACCGGCGGCCGTCGGGCAAAACTTTCAACACGGCTATGCGATTTAGCGGACCAAACTTCGGAATGAGGACGAACGCGCCGAATACGCGATTACGACGCCGCTGCTGCCGCGAATCACGCCCAGGAGACACGGTTCTTTTTTTTCTTTCCCACTTTTTTCTTCCAAATAAAAAAAAAAAGAAAAAAAAAAGAAAAAAAGGAACATCGTACGCGCTCGGAACTCGATGAATAAAAACGAACGTCGCGTGATTATCGAAGCTTCCATTTAATCAGCGTTGAGAGAGAGTAGTAGGGAAACGAGAAAAAACAGAAGGAAGAGAGCACCTTTACTTGGTAGCAACGCATTAGTTTCTTGCGCAACGTTGTTGAAATCGGAAAAATTACACCGCAGGGAAATAAAAATGCCAGCCGGAAAGTCTTCCTTTGAAATGGCGTGATCTTCGACTCTTTATCGCGTGCTACGAGTCAGGAAATCGCAGAATGGTGCACGCGTATCTGCTAACGACTCGCGGTCTGAAAACTGTGAGGAACTGTTTGTAGGTACGGCTTATTGTTTGTAATTGCTTTTTTATGAGAGGGGGCTGGATTCTGCGTGGATAGTGAGTGATGGGTTTGATATGACACTGATAACTTTCTGTAAGGAGGAACAGTTGTATTTGCAACCAATATGATATCAGCTATTTGTAGGGAGAGAATGTGTGTGGATGTGAGAGAAAGAGAGACAGAAGCCTTTCGACCATCCTTCATCAAATTCAGGTATCGCACGTTTCCAAGTTTTCCGCCGCACCGATGCGATAAAACCTGGCTTTTAATTGGTTCGAGTTAGTGCGAAAAACAGAATGAAAGAACCCAGCGAATATAGCTTTAGTTTTTAGTCAACTGTTGTAAGAGAAATTTTAAATAAACGTATTTCATAAACATATTTTAAATAAACATATTTTAAATAAACATATTTTAAATAAACATAATTTTTTAATAAACATATTCCTACATATTTATTTAAAATATCGTGATGGTTGCATCGTTAATTTCTCTCGATCTAATTTCTAGTTCGGACGAAATAAACGTTCGCACCAAAATAATAGCTACAGCGATTTATATAAAAAATAATTCTCCGTGGAAAGTTATTGCAAGAACACTTGAGCTCGGCAATAAGATGCGCTGCATACTATATGAGTGTAACTAAAGCTCCAAAGATTTATAATATACTCGCGGGTAGCTACGAGCGGGAAACAGTATAAGAAGATGGTGCGAAAGAAAAGATGGTGGTCGTAATGATAAAGATTCACGCGAAGATTTTGTACAAGATATTCTTTTCTTTCTTCCCAAAAACATAAGTTTGGATAAATTTAGTTGGGATTTTGAACAGAAGATTTACATTTTTATTGCGAAATTTTTACTACGGATGTTGGAGGAGCAAGTGGAATTTGTTTATTCTTATTTTATGGCTCATTTATTTTTATCTTATTCTCCAGTTATGGATGTATTTCTGTGGAGGGAACTTCGATAAAAACGTCTTGTAAGTTTAATATATATTTAGGTGTTAAACTAATCATTTAATATATATTTAGGTGCTAAACTAATCATTTAATATATATTTAGGTGCTAAATCGAGTGCCACGTAATCGTCGATTATAATTATGAAAAAATTAAATTATGAGGAAATAAAAAATACCAAAAGAGACGTGGAAGTAAAACTAATTTTCAACGAGTCGAAATCTCGCGCAATCGCGACAAGCTGTACAGTGTCAATAAGAAGGTAATATTACTTTCCATGAAGTTCGAAAGACAAGAAAGTTGGAAATGTTGATTAACGAAATAACTCTTTAGTTTCCACTGTGTTCTTCCTTATGTCCGTCTATGTACCTTCTACCTCGTCCAATCCCCTTACCTCTTTCCTTTGCATACCAGCACACAAGAAAGTAATTACGTTTGGCGACCTGCATTCGTTATAACTTCATATCTTACCATCTCGATGTAGAATCTTTTTCACCGTCGACGAATCCGAAATTTCATTCTTCATCGCTCGTTTCGCGATGAGCGTTTTCGATGCTGTTTTGTACGGTACAAAGTGACTTGTGAGCTTTCCACGGTATTTAAAAATAAGATTTTACTCTTTGCATTCGAGAAGCGACTCTTATTCGCCGCTTGGTTTCATCCGGCAACTCGAACGACGACAACGGACGTAACTATTTTATTTCAACATTTTATGTACTTCTACACTGTGCAAGACTTAATATTACATCTTGAATTACGTGATTTTGCTTCGTGCAATATTTCAGGAAACACTGGCCAAAATATATTGTCGATTTCTCAGGACGAGTGTCGGGAAAATATGTTTCTGATTCTTCTTGGACTTCATCGCTGTTATTTATTTCACTACGTTCAAATTTCTTATTTATAAAATTATAAATTNGAACCATCCAGTAGCCTAGGGTACCGACTTTAACAACAAAGAAGTCAAGGATCCTATTCAGACCATAAAGAAGCTAAGAGTTCGGGTCTATACTACTTAAAAACCAAGAAACTCCGTTCGGACCATTCAAAGACCGAAATACCCAGTCCGTATCATTCAGAAGCCTGGAATCTAGACTGATCCATAAAATCATTGATTCCTAGCTAAATTGCCCGATTTGGAACGGTCCTCTTAATAGCTAGTGTGAGAAGACCGCCACATTAGCGATAGCGCGTGAATCATTATAGCTTGACTCCCAAATCATTAGTCTCTTTCAACGTATCACTCTGTATAAATGTTTAACCATCTCGTTCGTCTCTTCGAATTTAAAATTACACGTATTTTTAGCAGTCTGTGTGAAATGTCAGAGACCGTCCAAGCAAAGGTTGTTTGAGCACATCTTGCATAAAATCCTGTTTGCNAATTAAACTCATTCTTGCTGTTGCTAATTTTATCGTCTGGCTCAGTTTTCGTAACTACTAAAAAGAGAGCAAATTTAAAATAAAAAATAAAATAATAATTTTAAACACAGTGCTGTACTATGAAACGCACATAGATCGAACCATCTAAAATGTAAAAAGACAGAATTTCTATCGATAAAGCGATTACTGTCACCTATCAGTCACCATTCGAGTTGCTGCATTAATCCGAGCTGTGAGTGAAAGTAATCCCTCGAGTGCAAAGGGTTAATAGGTAACACTAAAACGAGTCAAGTGGTGGAAATCAAAATGTTAATATAATCGCGGTGAAAACAGGTTATTTGAGTAACTATGGAGGGAAGGGTCGTTTCAGTGAAATTGAACAAATTCAACTCCCCTCGGAAATTTTGTCGTTTAACGCGGATTTACAGTACGCCGGAACTTGGAATCAGATTAGACTGACGTGTAATTAATTTTGTGTGAACTATAGAATCTCTAATGCAAAATATAACACCAGGTTCAGGTGTAATCAAACTCGAGCAATTTAAATTACCGAGCAATCAGACAGACGGGATTATGTGATTAAACGGATGCGATAAACAAATACCAGTTGTATAGCAAATAAATACTCTTGGACATATATATGTATTATTTTTATAATCACTTGGAATCTAATTTTTAATATTCATATATAGGAGGTGATCTAAGCGTGATTCACCAAAATCAAGATGTACATATAAATACGATTTATTCTCTTCCAAAGCTAAATGCGAACTGTATTGCTCGAAAGGCCAAAAGATACTGTGACCTTAACCAACAGGCACTTCGGTCTGGTCTCTGTCACTTGTTAAGAGACGCAGATTAAACCATAAACCGACCCAAAATGCCTATAAATACGATTTAACAAGTTCAGTGTGGTAAGGGACATATAAGCCTCGTATTGAACCTTTGTTCAGTACGATTCGTTTTTCGTTAGCGAAAAAACGCCATTACTTGTCTTGTGTCCACATTGCTATTTTTTAATATCTAAAGTTTTATTTTGTTATTTTTTACAATGTTGGATAAGCTTCATATAACTCATTAAATCCTCAAAACTGAATGTAACGTTTTCCCAATACCGTCAAATAGGAAAATCTTCCGAAAAAGCTACCGTGGTAAAAGTGTTAACTGTTAAAAATGAAAACTGCAATTTTTGAAATAAAGATTTGAAATAAAAGTATAGTGTACTGATATAAATCTATGGAGCCAGGTAACTTAGAACTTACAACACTGTAATATTAAATTTTATATTACTGTACTGATACCGGACAATTCACTTATAGCAATTATTAGTTCAAAAATTAAAATATCAAGGTGAGAAATTGTGAGTAATTGTAATTTTATTCCCATTAGAAAATTAAATTTTCAGTTATAAAGAATAAGCCATCGATACGAAAAATAAACTGTAATCGTGAAATAAACCCAACAATTATAACGATACCTTTAATTGTTAAATTCCGAATCATTGCAAACTATTTTTTAACATTTCAAATTAAAAATCTTCTTATCCAATTTAAATTTTGCTTGGTACACAAGCGAAGCATTAAATCGATTTATCAACGACTCCTGGAAGCTTTGATCATTAAGGAGATTCCAATTCAGGGATTGGCTGGCATCTAATAAATTACGGCCAGCATATCGCGGAAACCAAGCTCCTTATCTTGCCTTTACAGTGTGAACCTCTCTTCAAAGTCGATCTTCTTTGCTAAAGATTACAGGGTATTCTTTCTTGTCCCTCTTAAAGCGAATCGTCAGTCGACGATCATTGGAAGTTGTGCCTAGCGAGCGCATTGAAGTAACGTCCTTTGTCGTTAACGTTAACGCGACGGTTAAAGTAGATAAGAATTATCGAGAAGAAAGAACTAAGTTTGCTTTCTGTAGAAAGAAACCACTGTTAAGATAAAAAATAATCGATGTATCAAAATGGAGTACCATTCTCGATTTTATTATTAGGCGCAGAAGAGTGATCAAACCTTTCCTTGCTCAATAGAATTTTCTTAAAACTGTTTTATATTAACCCTTTCGCTACGAAGGGCGTATATATACGGTCTCAGAAATTAAACAATCTTTTACTAAAACCGTACATGGACATCTTCTGTAGTACAAAATTATTTTTATTTTCATTCAATGTGTTATAACATAATTGCACAATGTATTTAAATTTTGATACGCATATTTTTGTGATATCGACAAAAATTGTATCGATCTATATAGCAATAGCGTTTTTAGTCCTTAGAGCACCGTAGTGAAAGGGTTAAACCGTTGTTGGATGCCGCTCTAAGTTAAATATTTTTATGTTTCCCACTTACTGTAACCCTTTGCCCTATAACCACGAATCACACTCGTGGCGTCGATTCTGGTTAAAATACAATAAAAGGACACAATATTTACGATAAAGTTCAATTTTAACTTTAACTGTAATTTAAATTTACAAGATTGAAAATTAGCAAATACAAAACACATGTAATATTTCAATACTTTGCGTTTGACGGAGTGTCAAAGACGTGAATAACTATTGCTAATATGCATGAAGATCGAAGAAATGGTAAGCCAAGGGGTTAATATAAGTAATCCCAAAATTTCCTTCCTATTATACACACACAATTACGCATACGACTCTCGACTCTGTTACAATGTTTATCCGAAATAAACAACTAATTCGGGACCGGCCACTTGCTTGTTACGGATCAGGAATACTTGTTTTAGCTTTTCGGTTTAACTTTTTCCTAAAACGGGAAAAGAGAGAACATGGAAAACGAGTAAACCCGAGATAGCGATTTTTAAAAACGTTTAAACTTCCTTGATCGTTACCACCGCAAAATTTATTAAAAAATTATTGAACATCGGAATCTAACAGCGTTATAAGTTCAAAACGATTCAGCGCGTTTCCCCATGCGAAAACGTCACAAGAAATTAGATTACAATAATAATAATTCTGTTTATTTCTCAAAAAAGAAGTAAGTCGAATTACTAAAGAGATCGAACGAGCATAATGACTTTCTGACCGTGCAACGGCACGTGAAATAACACAGGTGTTCAGCTTCCCATCGTTTCGCTCTAATGGCAGAGGTATTAAAGCTATTAATAACACAGCTAAGTGGTGCGTTTCTCTTCCAGCCATGGACGATCTATGTCTGGTGGCACCAAAGGCTAACAGGCAAGGATATATTTCACCGGTGAAATTTCCTTTTTTCCACCTCAGACAAGCACACGCGACGGTCGAATAGATCTGGCTATCTAGCGCTGGAATTTTAACCTTCGAAGCTAATGGTTCTGAAGAATGTGTTTGTGACTGTAATGCACTCTCTTTTGGAAAATTAAGTGCGACTTCTGAAGAAGAATAGTTTCTAAAATTCGAATTTATAATTTAAAAATGTGACTTTAGGAAAATCTATGGGTGTAAATGTATGTAGTACTTCTGGGTAAGAATTTAATTAATTTGATTGATAACAGTAGGAGAAAACGGAAGATGAAGGAAAGATATCGATAAAATATATTTTTTTCTTGTTTTAATATTCTTTGATACGTTCTAAGAAAATACTTTCGAATAATCCTGTGTGATTACATAAGGATTATCTGTTTCTAAAGCTATTCGTAGTTCTATTATTCTAAATTAATAAACACCTATTCGACTATCTGTTTGCTAAAAAAAAATATTTTTATTTGGTAAAATCTATTTTTTAAACCGTATTAGTACTTTATCCACGAGAGAAAGTTACGTTTCTATGAACCTGTTTGTTCCAAACAAACAAAGAACCAATCACTATACCAACAACCAATTTTCCAAGGTACAAACCAACGACTAATGAACACGTGTACGCAGCTTTATACACCAGTAGAGAATTCCAAATTTCCGTTCAACCTTCTGCACTTCTAAACTTTTTTAAGTTTTACGCGACTACTCTGAAAACTTAGAAGTGTTCTTCTAGAAAGAAACAAAAAAACAAAACAAAAACAAAAACAAAAACAAAACTAATTACAAGCGTCTACGATTTTTTATCCACTTGGTTAATTAATTTCGTTTTAAAACGAAAGAAACTTGAAATGACGAAAATACAAAATTTTAACTTAAAACATAACCGCTGAAGAAAATTACGCCTGTCACCGCAGCGGTGCCACAGTACTGCAAAGGATTAAATATCACAGATTGCCGTCACAAGCAGAATTATTCCCCAAATAAATTTCTTTTAACATTATAAAACAATGACAAATAAAAAGTACGAAATAAACAACCAAAGCACAGTTTGTATCGTCACCGTGAACGTTTTAAATCGATTTCCACGAAACAGAAACAGAGTGTAGCATCGTTGTTTCCCCGGGTTCCCATTCAAACTTCTCGATTGTCGAATGTTAATTCGAGAACGGGTCCGGCTGGTCTGCGGGGACGCGTTGTTCTCCGTGGCCGTCGAGAATATATTAATGAGATTGCGTAATGCAATAAGCAGTAATAGCCCCTGGCTAAGAGAAAGGGGAAAGTGGAAAGGGGTTGAAAAGGTCGGACCATTATTCGTTTAACTCGTAATCCCTCGGGGGACGTGACGACGTTTGCAAAGGGAGAAACGGTTCCGAAACATCCGTCACACTGTCAGGGCGTGTTGCGGTGACAGACAACGACCGGCTGCTTGCTACTTTATTAAGAACAGCGATGTTCTGGTGGATACGCGACGTTTCCCTTATGAAATTTGAGCATGTTCCATTTGTTTGTGGAGAGACGTGCTGTTCGCATGACCCTTAATAGGGGAAGATAAAGCAAATAGTAGAAAAAATAATGGTGTTTGATGAAGTGGGTCCAGATGGGTTTGATGGTTCGATTTGTATACGTTATATATATAACGTGTATACAGGGTGTACCGAGCAGAGGGTCAAGATCGGTGCAGTGACACAATGACCAACATTTTCAAGCAGCAGGCGAATTTTTTACCGGCTGGGTAAGTTTAATTCAATTCTTCAATTCAATCTTAGTTACTCGTTGAAGTCAAGCATGGCACGGAGACAACACTCTCGGTCGCGGCTACCCCGCCTTTCTCGCTCTGTGATTGGTCAGTGCTTTTTGTAAGTAACTCGTTAACAAAGCCTAATTTGACATTTCCGCAAAGGAAAAACTTGCTTGAAATTATCTCAGGAATCAGTCCTTAAAGGGATTTACAGACCTTTTGGGACATCCTATACATATAAGAAGAAATTGTTAAAATATCGTATAGTTGTTTGAAAATTAAAAATTAAGCTGTGGATTGTTTTCGCGAAGAGAATTTACATTTTGCATATTTCAATTTAATGTATACTTTAAGTTTTTGACGTCTACGAAGGAAGTCTATTTTACCTACTCATGGGATATATGGAAACTATACATTATTGCTTTATTTTTTTGAAATATCTGTCGTTCGATAAAGCATCATCGATTGAGTCATTTATTATCACGGTATAATTCCTTATTAATCCAAAAGTTAAACACAAAACTATTTCTCACCTCTTTACACGTGTAGTAACATTTTGCAATACTCAAACACACAATCGAACTCGCTATTTTCACACGATCAATTTTCATCGCAGTAGCGTACATCAAACCTTAAACCGCATAAAAATCGCCCTACTGGACACCCTATTTCCTATCGCATCAAACGATAAAATATCTCATAAAGATATTCACTCTTAGAATGCGTTTCACCTAACCATCGAAAGCTCCATTTCCCAAAAGCATCATCACCTAAATAAAGTACAAACTCGACTTCGCGATCGCACCGAAGGACCAAGAGGCTTCACGATACCATCTTTGGGAGTTCAAAAGAACTCGCGACTTGTTCGTAAGTCACGGAGCAGGGAGAGGTGAATTTTCACAGGAGAGGAAGCGTTCTCCGGTTGCCGCGATGTTTGTGTGTCCGTGAAATGAATCGCCACGGAGAGGTCCAACGAAATTATACGGCTTGCCTTGAGAACGCTTTGTACACGTATCCGATAAGCAACTACGTATTCCGTCTTTTCCTAGGATCGTAAGATAAATACGCGAAGTAAAGGAATGGCAAACGAGCCTTAATGGTCTAAAGCGAGGATCTTTGTTACACGTTCTAGATATCTGGGTTGTACGGACAGAGAGTACTGTTTCCTACGTTCTCTCCTAGAGTTCATCGTTTCGCGCCGTCTCGAAAGATACATTGTCCAGGTTGTAGCCTCGACGGGCCATTAGAGCGACGCATTCGACTGCCAGTCTTTGCATTATTATGGACTAAATAGCGGGGGCAATCCGTGCGAATACGTAATTTCGAAGCACCATTGTTTTGGCTCCCTCCTGAAACAAGACGCGTTGTCCATGGACGGCATCTCTGTCTCTCGTGGCTTTTTGTCTTCATCGGTGAAAATCGTACCGTCCATCGTTTGTTACCGTTAATCGACGCTTTTCAACGTTCCAGAATGCTGCGCCAAATGTTGCTCCGCGTCATTTCATTCGAGTCGCAATCAAGCTCACAGCGAACCTTTATTGTCGTATTAATAATAAACAGCGAAGCGAGGATTCGTATCGATGCGGTTCTTCACGAAGCTTGTCTTTTTATATTGATATTAGTATTCTTCGTCTCGGCTTCGCTCGAGATGTTAGCGTGATCTTCGAGATAACATATATTATATCTCCGGTAGTCCAGTTCTCTGGCGAAATAGCACATGGGAAGTTGCGAAACAATTGTACAAATGAAAAAATTTTCATATTAATTAAATATTAGCAACACGTTTTTGAGACATGTTACATAGTCTGCGTCCGACCTAGAGTATTCAAGAATAATGTTTTAAATTTGTGGGAAGATCGGTTTAGTAGCTCTTGAGTTTTCCGCGAACGTAAAAATCGGCGCTCTATATAATAGATTGATACTTTCTTCAAAATATCTCGTTTCCGTGTTATTTATTAATTCTTTCGCATTAAACTGCTTGCGTCAATTTAGTTTCAACTAAATAATTATTCAATATTACCGGGTGTTACTCTGACACTGAAGTATCCATCAAAGTTTCTACTTGGAAGGATAATTATTAATTCTTCGTTCAATAATAAATAATACAAAATGTATTTAAGAAAAAAGTAGCTCACTTTCTTGAGTATACTTTCTTGTACTCTACGAACCGTCAGTTTCTTTTTTTACCTTCATTGGCTTCCGTATTCTCTTCTCATAGTTTCTACTCTATATTCTCCTTTTTTTTCGGTCCTGATTAAACTCTCCGCGTCTTCATTAAGAACCGTAATTTCAGACTTCATTACCAATACATAAAAAAGAATAAGGAATTTACATGATAACGGCATTTAACTATGCTACGTAATCACGAAAGTCAATCTTCCTGAAAATAATGACATTCCACGATCGACCCGCTTCCTCTTTTATCTTCTCCGAGTAGAATAAAGCAAGTATATGCACACGTATCTGAGGAACTTCGTCCGTTACCCTGTCCTTTCTTATCCTCTCCTCTTGCTTTCTCTTTGCTTCCTTAAATAAACCTTTCTTCTAAATTCCGAGCTCAGTTTTCTTCGACAATTCTGCTCCTCGGCAACGTATCATCACGTTGCAATGTTAATTACGAAGTTTGCTGATACTGAAATAACAATTAAGCAAAATTGTTTCAATTAACGATCGAAGAGAAATATTTTATACGAAACCATATCAATCTGTAGGGTATCTTTAAAATTATATAAAATGGAAACTATTAATCTTCACAGTCGAATTGATTATTCCTTTGCATACAATTAATAGATCATGCATAATATTTCCTACTTTTGTTTCTTTTCATACTTTATATCGTAATCTACAGTTTTCATTATTCCAAACAGTACATGAATATTTAACCTTCGTATCTTTTGCATTTTACTAAATTTTCCCTTCTTTTCATCTCGTCATCTCTTTTCCATCTCCTATGTTACATTTCTCCGCTCTCACGGCCTGCTTTCTTCCTTTGTCCATTCTATAATTCCTGTCTCCTCTTCCATTTATCTTTTTCATTTCCTTACATAATTTTTCTTTGTCGTTCCCGTTTACTTTGTCCCGTTAACGATGGCCACTTGATTTTCCATTCCAACGTAGCCTCGCAGTCTTCTTCGCACTGTACAGTATACCTCTCGCTCGAGTTATGAAATTTTGAAGCGAGTATCGAGCAGTCCTGAATGACTACAGAGAACGGTGCTCGTGTAAAGCGCGTGGAAATTCGATTTGTGACTACGAAAATTAAAAAGGACGAGGACGTCGCGAAGCATCGAGTTCTGAGCAAACGCACTATTATGTGGACAAGGAAACACGTTTGTCTGCGAAGATCGAATTTATTACACTATAATTCCTTGATTTAAAAGTAAATTAATTTCTTTCTAAAACACTGAAAACTCTTATTTCTATTTTTTTAACAGGTTAAATAATTTTTTAACAATTTTTGCTAGCTTGTGGCGCTTTTGGTATCTTGTGAAGATTTTGGAATAAGGTCCGAAGATTGTATTAGAGTATATAATTATAAAAAAAAAAAAATAGCGACAGAACTGAATTTATAATACTTTGGTCTTCCCATGATTGATTTTATTGATGTATGAATTAAATAATATTGTGTATGAAAAAAATGGATTTGTGCGCGTAGTAATTACTGTGGATAACTAATTGCTTGTCGAACGCGAATTAATAGATTTTTGATGATCTATTCAACTCTGTCCTAAAAATAAAGTACATCATAAATTTCTCTGCGATACATTATTGAAAAAAATGTATTTCAGGAAACCGACAAAATAATTTTCTCGAACTAATTTAAAAAAAAATTGTCTACTTTGAATAAAACCACCATTAAACGGGAGTTCTATCGTATCACAATCAAGACAATTTTTCTACGATGCGAAACTATTAAAAAAAAATTTATTCTAGGAGGCTATCAAAATAATCTTGGCGAACTAATTTTAACAAAAATTGTCTACTTCGTATGAAACCACCATTAAATCTTATAAATGTTCTATCATATCGCAATGAAAAAAATTTTTCTAGGTTGCGAAGCTATTAAAAGAAAATTTATTCCAGGAAACTATCAAAATAATCTTCGCGAACTAATTTTAACAAAAATTGTCTACTTTGTATAAAACCACTATTAAATCCTATAGGTGTTCTATCATATCGCAATCAAAAAAATTTTTCTACGACGCGAAACTATTAGAAAAAAATTTATTCTAGGAAGCTATGAAAATAATTTTCGTGGACCAATTTTAATAAAAATTGTCTACTTTGTACGACACCACCATTCAGTCGTATAGATTTGTTCATTATATTGTAATCAAGAAGTAATTTGAAACAGTGTAGCATATTACGGAAGGCATCGTAGCTTCGCGATCGATTTTACCTTCAAGGTTCGATAAAATAACTGATATACGAGCAGAAACGCGGCAGATGGGACATAAATTTGTAAAGGCAACGGTTTCATTTATTACAAACATTAGAGTCAACTGAAATTTTATTTAACCAACGCAAATGATAAATTGATACTTCCATAAACACTTTTCCTTAATAGATACACGAATCGAATGTTTTCCTAAATTATCGTTGCTTGATGAACTATTTGATTAAATGTACATCTGAATAATTACATACAATGTTTATATTTCAATTTCTGCTGATTGAAACAGACTCTAATCTGGAAAAACGAGAAGTAGAAAATTGAAGAACAATTCTAACCTCTCGTTAAAAATCACTTTACAAAAAAGTATTATCCTTCCTATGGCACGGTACAACCTAAAAGTTACAAACTAATGTATCTATATTTAAAAAAATTAATTTTATTTAGTTATCACTGTACTATTTTTGATTACTGTATTAGTGCAATGATACCACAACTCATCTATAGCGATTATTAGTTAAAAAATTTTCAAATCAAGGTGAAGAACTGTAATCAATCGTAATTTTTCCTCCGATAAGAGGGTACTTTAAATTTACCAATATTTAAAAATATTTCTAAACGTATCGTTCGATAAAATAGTGTAAAATAACGAAAGCAGTTTTCTTCTCAGCAATTGTACCTTACAAATTCTGATAAAAAAATCCTACTTGAAAAAAAAAACAAGAATCAAACCGTTCCAATTCACAAACGCTCGAATTGCTTATTAAAAATCGTCGCACAAAAAAAAAGGAGAAAAATTTATATCGACCAGAAAATGGCTAGAAGAGCTGTGAAAATAATTTCACTTTTAAATCCTCGATAAAACAAACTGTTTCACCTCGATAGTCTTTTAGGCAAATTGATTCTAATTGCTTGCCAGGCGGGCCCAAATGTTTCCAATAAACGACTGAGTGACAGCCGGTGGTTTCCTATTCACGCCGTGTTCTCGTGTTTATGCCGGTGTTCCGAACAAACGTTATTACAAGCATGAAATAGGTTCGCGCCCGTCATGGATTACGATCGTATCAGAATTTTCGCAACGCGTTCAACCGGCAGACGTACCCGAATACAGGGAGTTGTCGTTGTACGCGAAATATATTCCCGGCCTTTGTGAGTCGAGATAGGGTGAAAATGGCATTTAATGGATGACCGCCTGTCGAACTATTTGCATAAAGTGTAACGCGCAGAATGCACCGCACACACTCGCATCGTGGACCCTCTTTCGCGGCTGCCTCTTTCGCCGCTAATTTAACACCCCTTCCCGAAACATACCATGTTTTTGTCCGATATTCTACACGCGCGGTATGCGGTTCCTCATCCCTTTAGCACGGCGCCATCTTGTTCTTCTTCCCTTCCTTTGTCCGTGGAAGGTGGCACAGAGCTGTTGGTGACAATGTTCTCCGCTGTTCGTGTAAATTCTCGCGCCGCGTTCGCGAATCACCTCGTGTTTTTCGACGATCAAATTTTCGATTAACGAGCGTTGCTTTGGGATAAAACAAACGCTGGTGTTAAAAACATATTTTTCTTTTTTGTTGAAGTACGTTTTAACGGACACAAAATTATGGGCTTTTTCCTTTGTCGCTTAACCCTCTATGGGACCGTGTGACTTAAAAGTTACAAACTGAATCAAACTGTAGTTTTCGATGTATAGAATTAAAAAATGCAAGTCTTAACCCATTTGCACCGCGAAGCGGAATATTCCCCGAGTAATGTTTTCTCTGCATCACCAAACGCAGAATAATCCGCCGACAGGAACATTGTACCGTACCGTTGAATAAAAATATTTGCGCGAAAAATTTTACATTTATTAATATATATTATCCTTTGCGATCCGATATATGTGCGCGTCTTATTAGCCGAAGAACTTACGAAAGCCTATGAGTGAGAAAACGGATTAGTAAGGCTTCTGCATTCTTTAAAACTTTCGGGAGTATAGGATATTCTGAATTTTGCAAAAATCGATACTTCGTGAAACTATGGTGCTTTATTTAATATTACGATATCATTAGCGAGCTTGTAGAAGGTAATCTTTTTAATTAATAATTAGACGCGATTTTCTTAACATTAAAGTAACTCGAATATTTTCTTTGGTTTAAAGCAGCAAAAGATTGATATTTAATAACTGCTTTTAATTTATAAAAAAAATAAAAAAATAAAAATCTGAAATGATTATACGAAAAAAGCGATATACTTAAAATTTTACGAATAAGGAATTGTGAGAATTTTGCTATCGGTAAAGATTAAGTTTATTGAGACGAATTATTTAGGAATTAAAATTGGTACGAGTAATTTAGCAGAAATTCAGACACATACTGTGCTATAATTTTTGTTTGATAATAATTCATCATAATTAAGTGCTAAGGATGTAATAAAAGGGGGACGGTAATCTCTCGTCAGGAAGTCGTGATCACGATAATGGAGTTAATCAACAGAACAGTCACTTGTCAGTTGTTGATTGTCAATTATCAATAATGTGGCAAACGCTTCAAGCACAATCATGAATCCTGCATTAATCGAAATCAGTTAGCCTTAGAAGCAACCGGACATTCAGTAGTCAATATATGTCCGAATCACTCGAGTCTCGCAATCAGTTTATGCATGGAAGAATTGAAACCAGAAAATAAAACTGTGTTATAGTCGAAAAAACGAAATCTATTATATATACCTTCCCGACTTCGAGATCCTACAAATTCTAAGACGAGAACTTGATCTTCCATGCTTATGCCTATATAAAAAGAATTTTATAAACCTCATGTTTCATTTACCAATAAATCTGCTATACCGTATCCTATGATATTACTAATTGGTAATCATTATTATTTGCATACGCATTAGATCGCAATCTAAAGAAGAAATCTCCGAAAAACTCAACCATATTATTCCTATCAACCGTAGTATTTTAACGCGCAAGCTTTCTATTTTATTTTTCCAACCGAACATCAGATATGCAAATATATTATTTGAAGAGTTCGACGAACGCGTGAAAATTTTTTGTTTCGTCCACGATGTCTAAAACTGGTCGCTTTGGACCAAAAAGAAAAATGTATCAGATAGACACAAGAGACAGGGATGAAATTCTTATACGATTAATTGAACCCACTCGAAAAACCAGGATCAACTTCAAACTAACATTACACCCTCGAAACAAGGTCGCATTACGCCGCTTAGAATTCAACGCTCGCCTTCAGCCCATATGAAGCACATCCGCTACAAAGCACAACATGGGTGTCGTGACGCGGAAACTATGCAGATAATTCAGAGTTCGACGTGGCGCGATATATATATATATCAGAGATTTTTGCATTACTTTCCCCAGATTTATATCCGCTGGATCCAAGGTGACGTGTGCGGAATCGGCGTAGCAAGTAAATGACTGTTCGCTGGAACGAAGCATCGAATTCGAAAAAAGTTGGCGGTTTCGGAACGTGTACACGTACGGGTATACGTGTGGGTGGGTATGTACACACGTACACGCATGCATCGACGTCGCAATGGCCGAAGATTACGTTAGAAGGCCTTTTGTATGCAGCTCCACACGTACACCGTACGAGTCTGTACCGCGATATTTGACTTTTGTCTCGTTCTGCGGCAACCAGTCGCGACGGGCCGACAGTTTCGATTTTAAATCGTTCTATATGCTCGGATTACTTCCCTTTTCTATTTATTTATGGTAAACGAACCAAACATGGTAACCGGCTGGCATCGAGATTCTCTGAAAGAGTATTTTAGTTTCTCGAATTTGTTTCGTTCTGGTTCGTATTTCCCATTTTTTTTTTTTTTTTTTGCTTCTTTTTGTTCGATTTTTTAAGCGAATTTTGAGATATTTGGTTTAAATTTCCATTCAGTAGTCTCATTCGTTTCTAGATTTTAGTATTGGCTTAGGTACTTTTCCTCTTCGCGTCGCTGTTTTGCTTATAAATATTTTGTCGATATTTATTCAGACCTTTTTTTTTGTATCAATCGTGTTATACTCGCGCGATAAATATTTGCAGAGATAAATATAAAGTTGAATTTATTAATTAGATTTTGGAGTTTCTATCGAATCGATATTTATTCAATAGAGATAATTTTCGACAAACAATATAAGCTACGATATTATTGTGAAACAACATTAATCAAGTTAAGTAAGTATTGACTTTGTAAATATTAATTATAATAAATGCACGCTAGGATAGAGCTAGACTGTTCCGTGTACCCGTGTATAAATAAATTATAAAATTTCTCTAAAACTTAAGTATGAACAAATATTTTAAAAATATTTTAAAAATTGTTTCACTTAGGTAAATGTTTCGAAAGTTAATATTTTTACTCACTACAGAAACTGAAATATAAATTAATTAAACTAAAACGAATAAAGCAAACGTATTGTTTTATCTTCCTAAAATAATTTTTAAACAATATTACTTAAAGAAATTACAACATACGATTCAATTTATCAGAACCTGCAACGATGACTCTAATGTATTCAACAGGACGAAGCCCAGAAGGTATTATCGCTATTAACGATTCCCTCGCACTGAGATCCATTTGAAACGGGTAAAAAGGGGCACCCGGTGCTGAAATTTTTCTGATCACACCTGCGACGAATTATTTCTGTCTTTTCGTTTTACAGGGTCCCTTGTCATCCCGATGGAAGAGAATAACGTCAGCTTGGCCGACCAGAGAAATTAGAATATTACGTACGGCCCGTCAACGAGTGAGAATAATAATTAGAGACCGACAGATCGTAGCAGTACGGGCGAGAATAATTCTACGATGAAGGAGTACAGTGCGAGGATATAAAATTCGATAAAACTGAGCTCGTGATTTATTTTTCTCATGCATTCGTTTCGTTCGGGATGCATTTCAATTTATAACGCAAGTACTGAAATAAATATTATTAAATTGAAAACAATTACATCCACTGACCGTTTTGTTCAATTTATAACATGAAATAAAAATGTATGCGTGTTGTTTGTTATATACATTCATTTATTCTAGTGTAACGTATCGCTGAAATAATATTTTAATATATGTAATAAAATATACGTCGTTAAATTGCGCCTTTTTTTTCAATTTGTCCATCTTTTTTCTTTTTCTTTTTTTGTCACCGTCAGTGGTCACCGAATAATAAATCATACCATACTCCAAGATACTTGGACTATACTACCGCGCTCTTAATAAAACCACGCGAATAAAACAAAACTTTACAGATGTAATAAAAAATTTTTTTTTTAAAGGAATTAAACAATTTTTTTTTAAAAGACCATTTTGCACTCCGGGCAGTATTTTCATATATCAACAGTGTTCTCGTTTTTACGAGACTTAACAATTTCGCTACGAGACACGTATACATACGTATGCTCTTAAAAATTAAATAATATTTATCAAAAGCGTGCACATACTGTTTTCTATACGTTTTTCTTTATTTTTCTATACGCCTTTTATTTCCGAAGGCATAGTAGCGAACGGGTTAAAAATTTATAATAAAATATATCTTTCTGTAGTATTATTTTTCTCAAACCATAGCATCGTTTCTAAAAATCATTATATGCAATTCATGCGATATTAAAACTTTCGAATAAAAAGAAAAAGGTTATTATCAATGGATTATTATTCGATCAAAGTTTCAGCGAATATCAAAGAATACGTAAAAACAGTTTTATAATAAGTTCTTCTGTGGAAAAATTAAATTAACAAATAATTGCAGTGACGATCAGTGACGCAAATTATACCGACCATTTAAATGGTCGGACGCCATTGTCCAGAGAAAAAAAAGCCTACGAACATTCGGTAGAATCGGTTGAATACCGTGGTCCGCGCGCGATAATTAACCTCAAATTTCACGCGACGACGTAAAAGTTTCGCGGCAGCGGGTTTGTATCGTTGGTCGTATAATTTTTTGGCAACGGTGCACTGGTCCATGAAACGCCACCAAAGCTGGCTGTTATGCAAAGAATGAATAAAAAAGGGAAACGAATAGCCAGAGTCGATACAAAACGCAGAAGTTTCCGTCCTGTCGCTGCATTTTTCTGTGGTCGTAAATTTGTTTTCACGAGAGAAGCAAAGAAATCGTGTTTTGTGTATCGCGAGACTCGCGATTTTGTTTTTAAACGAGAATTTTAGTGCAATTTAAAGACAGACAAATTTAACGCTCTCCATATTTCCTTTTCAAAGATGTACCATAAAATAAATTTTCCTGTTTGTACAAAATTATATAATTTTGACCAATAGATAGTTAGTTGTGTAAACTATTGATTTATAAATGTAATTAATAGCGTGACAACCAAGATATGTTACACTGTTAAAATAAGAGCCGAGAATTTCCATTAAAATAATTTGCGAAATTATTTTTACATACTTGACCCTTAATCGGTGAAATGGGATTTAAGAAGCTCTATGAAATTTTGAAAGAGACGTTCATTTCTATGTTTTCTTATAAATCAAATTTTATCGATAATGCTTCCAATACTATATACCTATAAAAACGATTTGATTCCTTTCGCGTCTTAAAAAATCTAAAAATTCAATTTTTAAGTAGAAAACAGTACCATATGTCAGACGCCTCGCCTCATCAGTTAAGAGTTACTTATTTCACAGTGTAAATGTAAAGATTTTTATTCATTCCTGATCCAATCCTTATTCTACTCTCCTATTACTTGTTTATTATATTTTTTATATTTCTTATTTATTTTTTATCCTGTCATATTATTATTCACTATACTTTCTATATTTCTAATTTATTCCCAGTTCTACCCTATTCTTCTATCCTTCTATCATTTTTTATCACATTTTCTTCAATTGCAGTCATCAACATTTACTCCAAATTAAAATACAGTAAACTCTATCCCTATCAACCCTATACACAAATATCCCTGCATCCTACCGGATCTCAACACCAATCTCATTCGAAACCACGAACGAAATTCCTCAGTAGACCCATATAAAACACAAAGAGTGACCACACGAGCATTCGGTAACCATCCAACGGCAACGTTTCATACCCTCTTTTCCCTTGTCCTCTGGTTTTTCTCCTTTCAGAGTTACTCGCGGTACAGGAAACATGATGGAAAAGGGATGCCGAGTTTGCAAGGAAGAAACGAAGGAAAGACGAGTCGCGGAGAGTAGACAGACTTCTGTTTCAAAGCAATAAACTGCTTAGCCCGTTGTTTCCTGCCTTTTGATCCCGTTCGAAGGCATGCACGCCGTCCGAGCATCGGGACGGTTGTTCGATTGCTTCTAGACGGGCTCTCGAAGCCACAGGCGGCTTCTCGAGAGCGAATTCAAAAGAAGCACGGTGGGGCGAGGGTGCTCTGTTGCACTGAAAGCGAAGAAGGAAACACTTGGGGCCTTTCTAGCGAAGATCCGTTGCCTTCGGGTGGCACGGCACCCGGGGACCGGTATCACCTCATTAAAAGTGCATGAAAAGAATCGAGGAGCGCGGCTTTGTTGAACGACCACTCCGGTCACCGGACTCACCTCCGCGTAAAGGTGAAACCGAGACGAACTGGATAGGATAGTGTCGCCGTGGAACGTATTCCCTCGGTATTTTGTAAGCGAGCTATGAGTATTGCTCGATCTAAGCTCTGGTTTATGGAAGCGACGTTCACACTGTTGCGCCGAGAGAAATCGCGTTATCGGTGCCAGAAACTAAGCAGCGACTTCGAGAAGCCGCTGCCTTCTGTCTATGGGTGTGCCGCCGTTGGCTTTTGATCTCCTTAGACCGAGAGCTCCTTTGTTCCGTTGCTCGATGGAATATTTATTAGTGTGATGTTAATATTTAAAAGCCGAGTTTGGGTCTCGAAATAGCTGGATTTTCGAGGATGAACGACTTCCTCTGAGAATGGCAGATTCTTTGTGAAAGATGAGGCGGACTCGATTTGTGGAACTTGAAAGGGCAGATCAAGTGCACTTGATTGTTACTGTATGGCTCTTGCTTTTTTTTCGGTCCTATCAGTCGATATCTCTTAAGGGAGATGAAAGGAAAAGTTATCGAGGGCTGATTTCACCTCTTCAGGGTGAGTTCTCTTCGGAAAGTAACTTCTTGCATCGTTTTTAGCTCACTGTATTCAACGTTTAGCTCTGTACGTGTAAGATTTTTTTGAAATTATTTGGCGAGCGCGAAAGTTCCGTCGGCGTCGAGCAACAGCATCGTTATAATTATCTTTTAGTATTTTTATATTTCATATTTATCTTCCCTGTATCATTTATTTATTTGTTTATGCGGAACCGATGGTATCGGTACAGCTGTTGGTATTACCCAATAGTCGAGCGACATAGTCGCCCATAGTAGCGCAAATCGATTCGTGGCGAGCGACTACAATCGCCCGTAGTAGCGTAAGGGTTAAAGACATTTTTATATTTTACATCCAGAGTTCAACCAGAGTATTTCACTCGTTACAACCTACCATTCCTACAATACCTATGATTTTCTATTTACTTGATTACTTTGCTCTCTTTTCGAATAAAAGAAAATTTGTCAACCAACAAAAAAAAAAGAGTTACACCTGTCGCCATAGCGGCATCATTGGAGTGCAAAGTGTTAAGCGTTTTAAAACCACGAAGGAGACAAAGGTGCTGCAGCTCGAAGATAGGAAACGTTAGCGATCGCGTCGTAAACTTCACCAAGGGTTCTCTTTACAAACTCTTTACAAACTGTCAACAGTGGCTGTGTGTCAATAAAAAAATCGCAATATAAAATCAATCTCAAAGATACGTCTACGCATCTACTAAACTCATCGAATAATCTATTACACGATCGTCCAAGGAATTTACACGCGTATCACGCTGGCCACAGATTTATTCTTATCTGTCGGTGGGATCGAGCTATTTGTCGTATCGGCAGAAATTCGAGCGCCGGTTCGTAACGCGTTAAATGAGCCTCGACATAACACACAGCGAAGGATTAAGGGGATCAGGTCCAACGTCGTTCTCCGAGGTCAGTATTCTGGAATCGAGTCTAACTCGACTACGTTACGTCTATCGAATCGACTGATTCGTTTCTCGGCCAGTTAGCTGGTTGGGTTTGAATTTTACGGCCGACCGCGGCGTGTTTATGGTGCCACGATATAAGAGACGCGGCGCCGTAATGTCGAGCGATTCTAAGATACGTAACAATTTTTAACGTAAATAACGCGATTTATCTGTTCGATCCAGAACTCGGCTAACGGTAGATTGTTAGGTCGTATCGTGGGACAGGTTTCGGAATAATGGCCCATCTTTTTGAAAGGAACAGATATATCGTAAATATAACACATTCGGTGGTTTTTGAGCGATGCGATTAATTGAGTACCGCGTATAATTTCCAAAAGTCTACAACCGAATACTTCAAGGTTCTGCTATTTAAATGTGTACGAGTATAAAAATGATTGCTTCTTGATACGATGCTTATGATCATTTGTTGCTTCAAATTTGAAGTTTAAATATTACAAACGCATGCTGAAAAAATTAATGAAGAATGACTAGCAATATTAATACACCGACGATGGAACTTGATTTTTGTAAATCTTACTATTAAATAGAATTAGAGTAAATTCTTGCTTATATAAGAAGTTTTAAGAGAATAATTTCGTATTCGAAAGACAGATCATAATTTAAAGTTTGAATTAAGAAGATTATTTTTAAAAGTAACTTTTCATACGTCGTCGTTCACTATTTTTATCTTTTCAAGGTATGAAATGTAAAATAAGAGAAACTTCGTCACCCGTTCATAATCTGTTGAAAGTGATAGGGATGTTTAAATTCATTAAATGCATTTTTTAGAAACGAATATAATGAATTTATCGCAATTTAAGACTTAAAGTTAAACAAGCATGCGCGTGGAAAATATTGTTGAGTATTTGTTGCAATTATTTACTATTTCTGACTCGTAGATGAAGATATTAAAACTGTAATTTAAGTCAATTGTTTCATCCAGCATTGCGATACATAATTCAAAGCGTTCCCATTAATTATAGTAGCACGTAATTGAATTTTCCTAAAATTTTCATTATTCCGTTAGTGGAGTAATAAATTACACTGGAGAAAGGAACTTCTGCTAGCGAACGGGCAAACTTTCTGTTCGAATGTAAAACCAGCTTCCGATACTTTTATTTCGGGAAAGTTAATTTCACAACATTCTAATAAATAAATCGTAATCGCTGTTTTTTGTTAGTATAAGTTTTGTTTCGAAACACGCTCATCCGAATAACACAGTAGTATTACCATTCCAAACAGTGGCGATAAAAGTATTTTTACAGCAAAGTTACACAAAGGTTTGGTTTGTATTCGGTTAAAAAATCAAAAATTCTTTTTTATAACTCCATTTACAAAAATAAAAATATCGAAGAACTGGTTTATATCAATATTTAATATCACTGCTCGACATTTGACACGAATCAACGTTTATAACGCCTATAGTGTTTTAATATTTATTGAAAAAATAGAGCCTGCAGAAACAAATATTTACCAGTGATAAATTATAGATCTCGAGGAAACGTAGGCGAAAAATCAAAATTCAGAAACGAAGTTTGGAACGAGTCTATTTAAATCGTGAAAGGGGAAGCAATTATTGCCGACAATTGGCGACACGAATGCTCGGTGCATTTCAAGAAATGTCGGCAGTAAAAGCATTCCATCCACTTTGTCTCATTAAACCTGTCTCTTTATAGCATTGCTGTAACTGAAGCTTGTGTAATTCAACCTTTAAACAGCTTTTACGCTTACATTTCGACACTTGCAACAGTTTGTCTTTCGTCCCGAAAATCAAGCGGAACTTATATACTCTTCGTTGAAGTAAAACGAATTAATCTAGTCTTTTGAGAAACGTGAGAGTAATTTTAAATTGTCAATATTTCATTTAAATTTTACTTCAAACGTGGGCAATTTGAAATTAATTTCTTTCAAGTTCTCTAATCAAGAGTTTTCACCTTTTTTTTTTTTTTTAATTCATTCATTAAATCTCCATGTCACTTTCATTATACCGGACTTGAAATTCAACCATTAAATGACATCCTAAAATTTCACGAGGACAGTGTCAGACACAAAAAGAAAAAAAAAAAAAAACGAGGAATTAAAATAGCACAGCTGGTGGATAATACAAATTTCATTACTCAATTCAAATTACACGTACCCCGAATTAAAAATCCGCTAAAATAATTCGAACATTTATCGTAGCTCTCGAACTTATAAATTATTCAACTGCGAAATTAAAAATCTTTCTTCACCAACCTCGCGTATATAAATTGAACTTATAAACAGTATCCCAACGGTTCTTAAACTTACAAACGAAGATTAATTACTAAGATTAATTTCTTACGGAAGAAACGGAATTGGGAAACGTATTGGAACAACTTAATAGATGTTTGTAAGCTAAAATTTTCTAGCTAAAGCCGCACATTATGCCATCGCCAAAGAGTCCATTTCCACTTCCGTCTTCGAAAGAAATCGATCAGCTCGATCGTGACAAATCCGTCCCATTTCAGTCGTAATCCTGGAAACCGGTAACAAAGAGAAACAGGAACGATCCTCTTAAATCCGTTTCGCAAAGCGGGTTAATGCGGAAACCGCGAGAAAACGTGGCTGGCGCATGCCTTTACAAAACGACAAGTCGAATGAATTTGCAACGCGATGCACAAAGCAAACAACGGACTAACCAAACACTTTCGGTGCATTAACGCTAGTCGCGATAAATTTATGGTGAAATTACACGCGCCCACGGACCAATTTTCCGTAGTGGAACAGAAAGGGGTGACGAGAGAGAGAGAGAGAGAAGGGTAAGAGGGCTAACTCGGAGAACGCCGCGCGGTATGTACGTGCGGTATCTCAGCTCTGTTGGGATTTGCGTATACGGGCTGAAAACTTATGCAACGTTCGTACCTTGATGCACCATCGGATACGATCAAGGATAACAGTCGTGATTAATATTTTCCTCGGTTTTGTTGTTTGGTTGTGTCACGAAACAAATTGGTCGCAACGATAATGATTGGTAATTTGGAATGGTGACTGTAGAGTGGATGTTTAGTTTGGAGAGATAGATGTGTGAAGGAAGAGTATTTGGGACCGAGCGACAGAGGTGCGAAAGAAGAGTGTTCGGAACATTAGTGTGGGAGTGGTAAGTCGGGAATGAATGTATAGTCTGGAGCGATGGGTGTGTGGACGAAGGGTACGTGGATCCGAGCGATGGAGGTGCGAGGAAAGAGTATTCGAAACATTACGGTGGGAGTGGTAAGTCGGGAATGAATGTTTAGTTTGGAGCGATGGGTGTGTGGACGAACACTACGTAGGTCCGAGCGACAGAGGTGTAAAAGAAGAGTGTTTGGGAACAGAGCGATTGAAGCGTGAAAGAAGAATGTTTGGGCCGAGTGATAGAGATTACCGAGATTAGTGTGACTGAAGATTTTCTGAGATTGCTTGAACAGAGTGGAAGTGATTGGGGAATGAAAACAGAGAGAATGTTTGAATGTATGGTTGGAGAAAATACGCGTGTGAGTTAAGTCTGAAAGAGAATCCATCGAGTGCAAGAAGTCTAGTGTGAGAGTGAGAATCAGCAATAAAGACTTTGTTATTTTTTACAAATTGAGTTGATCGTTGAAATACTTTACCCGGGCCAACCCATTCCTACATTGCGATAGATGTGAGAACGAAGATTGTTCAGGGGCCGAGAGGTGTAAAAGAAGGTTTGGAACATTACGATAGATGTGAGAATGAAGATTGTTTGAAGACAGTGCGATAGAGGTGTAAAAGAAGAATGTTTGGAACATTACGATAGATGTGAGAATGAAGATTGTTCGGGAACAGTGCGATAGAGGTGATCGAGAGACTCCTCTCGAGTGCAAAGAGCGAATTATTTCTCTAATTTACCTATTATGCCGATAACTGATACTCGAAAGGTGTTTAACGAAATCTGCTGGACACGTAAATTATTTAAAAAATAATCTCTCGCGTAAGGCGGAAATATTTCGACAAAGGAAAAGCCTCAGCCGTTCCCTTTAGGATCGAGTTTATCCTGGTGAAAAAAACTGTATTAAATTAGCTCGGTCTACTGAGACGTAGTAGGATTTTCCAAACCACCGATTCGTTTCTAAAATATTCAAGACATTTTTGGCGAACGTAATATCCCCAGCAATACGTTCATTCACCTTTCAACCGGAACAGGTATTGTTCTCTGTCGTGGCGCATCGAATTTCGACGACGACGTGGCCGAGAGTTTTACGCGGCATTCGAGCCGATTACGGATCGTTGATTGCTTCAACGCGATTCACCCGCACGGAAAACGCACGGTCGTAGTTCCCTCGAACGACGAATTCATGGAATTCACGACGATGGAACAATTACCCACTGCACTCGATACGTATACCGTGGAATTTTTTATTGTTTCCACGTTCGTCGATGAAATTGCAATGTACACGTATAACCGATATTCTTGTACGTACTGGTTATATGTAACAATACTATCGAGGAGAGTGAAAGGAATTAAAGAGGGCAACCGAGCGATGTACGAGTACTATTGTTTGCTTTTCGTTCGAATGTAACATTTTCGTAATTCATAGGTATAAGGCTCGGTGCAGACGAGCGACTTTTATCCTCGCGATCTCGTTACGATCATACATGTCTGTCTTCGTTGTTTTTAACCTGGAAAACAAAAGTTGTACTGGATGCATATTCGGACGAACTGTCATCCCGACGAGCTCAATACGTCAAAACAATTAAACATGTATACAGATTCTTATGAATGCATGCATTGTAGCCTTCAGACGTTTCATTCGCCAGAGCTCGTCAAAATATACAGCCAGTATAATCGTAGCCTAAGTAGGGCAAGCTCTTCTAGGTTGATGAGCTGTGGCAACGAGAAATCCAGGTAAACTATTGTACAGTGCAGGGATCGTAAGTTGCCGGCGAATCAGATTAGTTGTCTTGCACAGAATCGCACTGATTACCATTATTGGCTAAATCCATCGCCTGACAAAAGTCGTCGAGGAGAAGCATCGAAACGAAATGAGATAGCGCGAACAGAGATCGACGATTCGAATGAAGCATTAGCTTGGACGTAGACTCGCAAGGAATGTTACGGAGTTGACACGTTTTGATGAAATTTTCATACGATATAGATCTCAAAAAGATCTAAAAAATATTAGACACCTGTTTTTTTTTATACCGGCCATCGTTCGTTTTGAAAGGGTGACAAGAAACTTTCAAAAAAGTCCGAAGAAGATACAATGACGTAGATAATGAATCCGATGATCGGTCAGTGGTCTTTGTTAATAACTCGTTAACAAAACCGAACTTGACATTTTCGCAGAGGAAAAAATTGCTTGAAATTATCTCAGCAGTTACAAATTCAGCGAACATTAGAATTCTGTCACGAGTCCGAGCAGCATCCTTGCCAGTCCATCGTTAATCACGCATCTTGAATAAATATTCCTTTGCGAAATATTAAAAGTGTCACACTCGATCTCGCCAACCTCGGAATCCAACAATATCCTCTTGTGACAGAATAAAGTAATCATAAGCAGTAGGATTTTACGCGAGTCTCTCAGATCAGCCGCGACCATCGCAGCGTTAAGGACGAAACGTTAACAAATACACGGATTTCCTGATGGTAGGTGGAAATCGTAAAAATTCCCGGCAACAAAACACCGTTGGACGTCTTTTTGACCACGTAATTTCACCTTCGTAGCTTCTTCGCGTTCAAATAAAGGAAAGACTTCCGGGATACCTGGCCGTTTTTACCCCTTAAAGAATACCCCGCGAAAAGTTTGAATTATGGACCATAAAAAGTTTGCAAGCCCGGACGATTAAGTCCTGGATAATATAGTGGCCGAGTATCGCGCAGTTTTCGCTCTACGTGTATACGTAGCTTGCACCTGCTCGAATGTACGTAGCGAGAGCTGTATAGGTATGGGCCATGGGTTCACAAAGTGCTCTGGTACATTAGACTATACAACGTACATAGCAATTCACCTAAATTTCTACAGAGAGGTCTCCGGTCAAAGGAATCCCGGAACAGATGAATTACAAGTCCTCTTGCTTGTGCGGATACCGCGGAGACATTTGTTTAAAAATGTATCATCCACATCGGTTAACGACACGATATCGATACGATGGTACGAATATTATAAATTAAAACCGATGATCTTGCGTTGTATACCTAAGTTACTTATAGATAATCGAGCAGGGCTCGGTTAGCAATAAATATCCGACCTTGTGTTTTCTGTCCATCCTAAAACCTTCTAATTTCATCTCTGGCTAATACCGACTCACCCTCGAACTCTGTCCACGCTACATCATATTCGAACTCTGTTTTCCGGTGCGCCAAGCTGAAGATGAAACGATTCTTGAAAAATAAAGTTATAGGAGAATCGGTGGAAGAAAAAGAGAAGATAAAAAAAATTGATCAAAGTGTACAAGCTTGAATATTAAGTAAAGGTACGAAATAATCTTGGTAAGTTCGAGACAAAAATTGACTCGAATCAACCCTTACCATTAATTACTTAAATTTTTTTATATTATTACCAAATACTTCCGAGTATTTTATAGAAATGAAATAAGTACTACATCCGTGTAATCGCACACGTGTAATAATTTTAATTAAATGAATTTTACCACCGATTCGTTTCACTTCTTCATACCATTACTTTAATCTGTAATGTATTTAATTTTAAGCATTTTCGTTTAATTTTAATTTCAGCATTTTCTGCTTCGACCGCTTATATCTTTCACGCGTTGCTGAAATATCACCAGGTAATAATGGTTCTCATTTTCCAGAGAATAAACTCTTCGGTAATCCCAAGGCTAACGCGCACACTGCATAGTGTGCCAAGCAGTGCCGGCTCGAGGGTTAAGGGATGTTGTAATTAAACGTCGATTGGGCCGCGTAAATACCAGATAAATGCTAGGAATTTATCTGAAATTGTAATTACACGTTCCTGGTATGGTTAGCCATTAGCGTGATTAGTTCCACCGATGCGATCATGCGAATTTCGTACAGCGAGTGTTTCGAGCGACACGAGAAACCGGCTTATAGTTCAACGCTTCTTTTCCTTTTATTCACACATCGTACCTCCATGAAAATAGCAATTTTTGGCTCGTGTTGTGTTTTAATTCCGCCGATTCGTTTTTACGCTCGCGCTCGTGCGGATGTTACGTTTCGTCAATGTTTTGATACCCTTTGAAGCTGGAAATTGCGTTTCCTATTTGCATGGGATGAACAATTTTGCGGAAAGTTTAGCGAAGCGACAGTTTATTTGTATGCAGTAACAAAGCATAAACAAGTAGGGAATGAAATAACGTTAAACGAATAAACACTTACTGGATAATTAAAATTGAGGACATGAATTACGAGAAATGTTTAGAATTATTTTAACGCTTTTTAAGTCTGGCTTCTTGTCTTCGATAGAAACATATAGACGATCGTAACGAATTTCGTTTTAACGTACGGGATGAGGCAATGGACTATTTCTTTTTGAAGTTATGGTTGTAATTTACAATCGTGGATGATCGTAATGTGAGAATAGTAAAACTGAAGTGACCGTTTAATTTGAAGCGATAGATGTGCGAACGGAGAGTATTTGGGTTAGTATGATAGAGATACGAGAAAAGAGTGTTTGGAACGATTTGGTACGATTTGAGCTCGTCTCAAAAATATATTATTAACATATAATTAATGCGTAAATTTTTTCATCCGTACAACTGTTCTGCAGCTTCTTGCGCACTTGTTCGCTGGAGAACTAGATTACCGCGGATATATGTTATCTAAAAAGATAATCTCAAATAAATAAAGTTATTCATATTTTTATTATTATTAATACTATTTTTATTTTTATTTTTATTTTTATTAAGATTATTAATATTATCAAATGACAACATCATTGGAAGGAGATCAAACACTTTACAATATCTAGAAACGTAAAGCGGGTGAATTTTTACCCGAGAAGCACACAAGGGTTAAACAACAGTCAAATATGAAACCACAAACGCCTTGAAACTAAAATATCGCACTCACAAGAAACATCAAATGGTTTCAAAATTCCACTAGGAGGAAACGGTCGACGTTTTAATAAAATACATAATAAAACGCGGCTTTTACTGTTGGCAGAATAATTTCTCAGGCTAGGGCCGTGACCCTAATCAGTTTTCCATGTTTCTACCCTCCGTCGGGTAATGCTCCGCGATGGCTGGTAATTCGCGAAGTCTGGTGCTAAAGAAGAAACATCAAGGCGCGGAAGAAAAGGGGTGACGTTTCCACGAATCCGCGAGGCGTTTACGGATTCGTAAAGCGGCAGGCCTGACTACGCCCGGATAACATGGCGAAGCAATGCATTGTTTACGAACGGCATTAACGTCAGCCGCAGCGACCACTCGCTGCGAACAATTAAGATACAGGCGCGCCGCCTTCTCCCTTGTCAGTGAGAAGCGCCAACGTTTCTGCGAGCTCTCTTCATTTTCAACCCCCAAGCTCGTGGTCGTTTCTACCGCGCGTGATTTCTGCTATCCGCGAAGAGATTCTCCGTTTCGTGATTTCGATACTCAGAGATTTTTATAGACTTTACAGATTTTATAAGACCTAAGGTATTTGCAGTAGTGGCCAATAAAATGGCACCGTGAAAATAAAAGGGAGACAAAGTAAAGATTTAAATAATACAGATTAAAAGAAAAAAAAAAAAAGCGAGGAAAAGGAAAACTCCTTAAAAACAGTAATCACGAATTGATGCAACAATAGTCAATCAACCGTTCCATTTCTGGAACAAACGTAAATACGCGGTTCATTTCCCCTAGCCTCTCTTCATTGCAGAAACCACCAACTTTGCGAAACAAGCATGACAAACTTCCTCGGCTTAATATTATCCCCCGGAACTTCAACCTCCCGTGAGCCAAGGAAGAACAAGAAAAGGGATAACGTGTATTATAATACTTTCTAACGGCCCGTAGTGTCGCGAAGTTTTATCAGGAACGAGCTCGCGTGTTCATCCACCGAGTCTCTCGCGGAGTCTCTTGCATGGTCTCTCCCAACAAACATAATATGAAGAATACATTTTGCAATCCCTGTGGGTAGTTTAGATCAGAACAGAAAATCGTGGGCGGAATGTACTTCGCTTGATACACAGCCACCAGTTCCTATTGCAAACGTTCCAGCAAATTCTGCCTTCTGTATGAGGGACTGTTGCACCATTCGTTCAAATGCTGCTACAGGCGGAAGTGAATTAAATTCTGCAGGGGAAACAGTGCTGACAGAAATGTTGAGAATATGATGGAATCGGTTTGAATAAGAAGACAGTCTTTGGTAAAAAAGATGCGAAAATATATATTTAATGAATGTGGAAAACCTAACCATGACTTTCGCGATACGTCCTGTCTACTGGTATATATTGTATCGAACTGCTCGAAAGTTAGCAATTGTTAATATTTACACCCTAAAAAGAAGCTGTTAACCTTCCCAGGTGCGCTTGCACTTGGATATGACCTAAGCGAGAAAATCGAAGGCATACATTTTCACTATATCTAACCCCGTATATATTTCAACGGTCACAAATTCAGCGAGCATTAGAATTCTGTCACGAGTCGGAGCAGGATCTTTGCCAGTCCATGATTAATCACGCATCTTGAATAAATTTGTGAATTATTAAAAGTGTTACGCTCGATTTCGCGAACCCGAAATCTAATAAAAGCCGAGCGAGAAAATTAGGATAGATTACATCTATCCTAGTATTCTGTACTAGAATACTAGTAATTAAGAAAAAATGACATTTGTGCTAAATTCATTATATTTTGATCTTTTCTTGCGGCTAGTTTATTTGAAATAGTTTGAAATAGTTTGAAATAATTTAAAATAATATTTGTGTTCGCTTAATGAAATTTTTATTTCTATCAATTACCATGAGTCACTGACGGCTCACATGCNTGGTATATATTGTATCGAACTGCTCGAAAGTTAGCAATTGTTAATATTTACACCCTAAAAAGAAGCTGTTAACCTTCCCAGGTGCGCTTGCACTTGGATATGACCTAAGCGAGAAAATCGAAGGCATACATTTTCACTATATCTAACCCCGTATATATTTCAACGGTCACAAATTCAGCGAGCATTAGAATTCTGTCACGAGTCGGAGCAGGATCTTTGCCAGTCCATGATTAATCACGCATCTTGAATAAATTTGTGAATTATTAAAAGTGTTACGCTCGATTTTGCGAACCCGGAATCTAATAAAAGCCGAGCGAGAAAATTAGGATAGATTACATCTATCCTAGTATTCTGTACTAGAATACTAGTAATTAAGAAAAAATGACATTTGTGCTAAATTCATTATATTTTGATCTTTTCTTGCGGCTAGTTTATTTGAAATAGTTTGAAATAGTTTGAAATAATTTAAAATAATATTTGTGTTCGCTTAATGAAATTTTTATTTCTATCAATTACCATGAGTCACTGACGGCTCACATGGTGCTCTACGGGTCTGAGAACAACGACGTTCAGAAGGCAAAAGTTCCAGATCGATGCGATTAGTCTCGATATCCAGGATCCCTCTTTTTCTTCCGGTTTCTTGTTGTGCTCCCTCATCCGAAGGGGCGAACAAAAAAGCGACAGAGCAAATGAAGTTCCTGGCTTTGAAGTTTCGTTAAAACGGCTCAGGGCATGGCACGGCGCCAGGTTTATCGCTCGTGATGGATGGTTTTCATATTTTCCTTTCATACATCCTTTTTTCCTTTCTTTCTTTTTTTTTCTTTTTTTTTTTTTAATAATCGCTCGACAAAAAGAAGAACAAGGGGCAGAAATGTGCGCTGTTAAATTACATATATTAAAACTGGGCACGGATATAATTTTCCGACCTGCCGTTCCACCATACACGTTCGTTAAAATACCTCTGCGGGTCTTTTAATAATGAATTATGATCGCGACTTATGGATTTTATACGTTCCAGCGATGGTTCAATTACGCGACGTTAACTGGTCGCGTTGATCAGTGTTCGATTCCCTTACGCCTTTCAACCGTGCTGGAGAAATATTTGAAAAGTTTTATTATACAAGTACTTGGAGAATTTTAGTGTCGCGATAAACGGCGATGCTTTTATGGACAGTGTTAAACCGAGCGTTTATTGATACAGTTTTTCGCGATACTGTTCGCGCTTTTAGTATCGCTGAAAAGTGGATCCGTTTGATGGGATTTCAAGTGGATTATTGTACTGTGACTGTACGATTGATTGCTATGATTTATGACCTCGAAACTATTACACGGTTCGAATATATACGTATCTTTAACTCGTTTACTAATTTATCGTGTCCTATAAACATTATTAATATCGCTTTACAAAAGGAATCTTTTCAATATCGAAATCATTTGAACACTACCCACGTCGANTTTTCGCGATACTGTTCGCGCTTTTAGTATCGCTGAAAAGTGGATCCGTTTGATGGGATTTCAAGTGGATTATTGTACTGTGACTGTACGATTGATTGCTATGATTTATGACCTCGAAACTATTACACGGTTCGAATATATACGTATCTTTAACTCGTTTACTAATTTATCGTGTCCTATAAACATTATTAATATCGCTTTACAAAAGGAATCTTTTCAATATCGAAATCATTTGAACACTACCCACGTCGATTAATTTCAAAAAAAGAATAAAAAAAAAAAAAAAAAAAACCAATAATTTACATAACACGACAAAACAAACGTTGAACTCTGCAACCAACTACAAAACTCGCAGCTGAACTGTCTCGGACTGTAACAGCATACCGCTGACCAACTGTTTCGTAACGAAAGGGTTAACCACTTGCGCTGGAAAGACGTGCCGCGTTTGTCGAAGTACAGTTAAGTATGCAAATAAACAAAATTAATATTCATATCTGTGTAAAATTCTTTGTGTAAGACAGAAAAACAGAATATATATAATATTATACAGAATAATATACAGAATATTGTTTTGGTACGCGCAACCGTGAATTAGCTGTCAACGAAAGTGGTTAAATGCAACACTCAACAACACTTAACAAAAAAAGAAAAAAAAAATCTGCAAGCTGGCGTCGAAAGTTGTCTCTCTAACGACGGTACACAGACGAAGCTGGAATGACTATCCAGAGAGGAAACGTTCAGGACCAGAGGAACAAAAAGAGAGGAAGACGGTGTAAAATCGACGAGGAAGGGGATAAATTGAGGCGTAGGTAGCGACGCCGGGGGTCGAGTACCGTTTTAAGAGCTTTTAAGCTTGGCGTTAAGCCGGGATTTATTTCTGACCTGTTTACAACGGGAAAACAATTGACCGGGGTAACGTCTTCGCCCAGCTTGTACACGAGTGTCTACTTTAAGCAGACCTAGGGTCGACTCGTTTTGTCTGACTAACGCTGGCCTCGGCGTACGACGCCACTCACGAATGAAACAGTTTATTCGCGTTAAATGAACCCTTAAGTTGTCACCCTTATCTCGCGACTTGGCGTCGTTTAACTTTGAAATTATGCCCACGCGTTTCAACGTACCGAAGAAAGACATCCTGCATGGGACAGGTAGAGTGAAAGGTTGAAACAGTGAGCGTTGAGTGAATTCTATTTAACCTCTGGTGGACTCGGAGTATAAATGATCTTTTTTTTATTATTGAAACGTTACGTTTTATGAGTTGCATTAAGCATTTATTAATCCTTTGAACGTCAATTTAATTCATTTTCTGATTTCTATAGCTTTCTGATTAGCTTCTAGCTAAAAGAGAGTACATTTAATGTGACATTCTTGAGAAGAGGAATAATGTATTGGGTAAGAGGATATCTATTGATAAAGCAATTGTTGTCGCTTATCAGTCATCATTCGAGTTGCTGCATTGATCCAAGTGGCGGGTAAGAGTCGCCTCTCGAGTTCAAAGAGTTAAAATTGCTCCATTGAGCTAATTCGAGCTTAACGTTCTCACGCTACACTTTCAAATGTACCGTAATATATAAATTAATTCCAAAGATGTAGTTTTTTTTTCAATATAATTTCGTAACACGTAAATTTGGTACAAAATTGCCGTACGTTCTGTTTGGAATTTTTTAAATATTTCTTTTTTATAAATGTGAATTAACCTACGTTATAACAACGTGCACTTTTGGTTAACAGAAACATACAAGTATATTTTATATGCATATCATTATCTCATAAAAAAGATCTTACTACCAGAAAAAGAAAAAAGAACACACTATTTATTCACGTATCCATTTTTCATCAACCATTTTGCAGATATTAGATCCGATTTTTCACTCTTTTCGCTCACCGCTACATTGTTCCGTCAGAACAAAAGCATCGACGAAAAATCCACGAAATCGCGAAACAATCTTGCCAATCGAGAACGCCGCTTAATCCGTCAAACGTTGTTGAAAGAAGAATATCGGTCAACGGGAAACTTTACGTTCGCCATAACTCGTTTCTCAAAGTAATTCGGTGTTCGAGGATTCCGAGGATCAACGGAGACTCGAAGACGTAACAGAGTTTCCGGTTGGCGCGGTCGCGAGAAACGGTTTACGTTCCGCGAAGATAAATCGGGAACTTCGTGTGCAAATGTAAACCTATTCACGGCATAAATGTACTATTATCTCGTGGGTCGAGATATGGCAACGGTTGAATGCTAACTGCGACACCTAATCTCGGTGCTCATACTTCCTTAATCTCGTAGCTCACCGCTTACCTCGCCGTGTAAATCCTAACTACAATAAAACTTGCATTCGCCGAGGCAATAAATCGCTGTCTTTGAACGACTTCGTCGATACGATAGACCTTCTGTGTTTTATTTTCGAGCTCGTTCGTTATTAGAGGCTAAAATACAGTCGGGAGATTTGCATGCGAAATATCCGACAAACATTGCCTAATCTTCATCCATGGTGTGTTGGATACGAAAATAGTAAGAGGACGAAAACAAAAGTCAACGACAAGGGGAAAGTCTCATAAATAATTTGAGCACTTGAGCGAGTTAAAGCATTGATCTCCGATGACTGACAACGGGACCTAATGATGAAAGACGGACACTCGGCTTTCGGTAAGGTTTGCCGAGATTTGTAAAACTACCCGAGGACTATCACTGCTTAAACGCTGAGCTGAGCAATTGTTTACCGCCGGTTTTTTCTCGTTTGAGAATTGTACATGTACCGTAGCGAGATCGTTGCTAGTTTGCATTTAGCGGATTAAAGATCTATTTATTAGAGATGCATAAATTAAAATGTGATCAATAAAGGTATATAATTATGGGAGTCGAGGTATATTCAGAAAGTCAGAAATAATTAGATGGTCATAAAAAGTATGCGCAACGTTAAATATGAAGCTATAATATAGAATGTATATTATATACGTGGGTAAAAAAAATATATAAAATATTGTATAAGTGGGTAAAAAAAATAATTGAGCAATAATTGACCGGTAGGTTTATTTTGAGATTTATCTACTAATGGATTAGGTTCGAATAGATACATTAAATTTTCTATCGCGCAATAGTATTTTTATGCGATTATAAAAGTTTAGTATTGCGGATATGAAATGCAGGAATTTACAAGCTTCGTGAAAAAACGCGTCATAAAAAAGTGTGAGTATATCGAATACTTTCTGCAGCCACTGTACGAGTGTACAGAGGAGACTTTGTTATTGGAATCCTCGTTATCCGAAAGCTTTATCGCTGGAATATTTTATTTGACATATTATGTAAATGCTTTTAAAATAGATATATTATCGATACGTTTCATCATACTACGCGCATATAGGTTAACATATTTTCTTTTGAGTTTTTCTGTCTGCCGTGTTTCAATCATCTCTGTTCGTTTCATTTTTGTACCGCTATTATATTATATATTATTTTCGTTTGTAACATTCTTGCCAGTAATTAAAATTAATTAAACATTTAATCATACCCTGCTGTTCTGTTTGAACTCATTTATTACGTTCTTAGGATCTTATAATTTTTGTATCCCTTTGTCAAAATGGTTAATTATTGTGAGAGTTGAAAGCTTTAAATATTACATTGATAATTCAAATAAATTTCAATCAAAATTACAATTAATTAAACTTAAAAAGATTATTCTTTGTACTCATTTTTCGCTACTTCTGCTCTTTCTTGGACTTTTAATCCAGATTCTTCTATCTGTTTTAAACGTGTTTACCGTTAAACGAAAAAAAGGATCTACTACCGTGTTTATAAAAATAATCTTATCAGAAGGTCCGTAACCCAATATTCCTACATTATTGCTCTACGTAAGGATTAACATACCACTTGAGTATATGAAATATATGATTATACATTTCATTCAACTTTAAATAATTCTAACTCCCAATTCATTATTGAGAGACGAGTTTGAACGAAAAGAATGGCGAAATACCGTACCCAACCAACATGACCCGCTAATGGAACGATAAACGTAAATCTCATAGACCTCGGCCCATCAGGTACGCCATTTTTTTTACATCTTCTCCATACGCGCTACCGCTTGTTTGTCTCCAAAATGCATCGCGATACTATAAATCTCTGAGAGACACAGTGGCCAGCAGAAGGCGCGACGCGTTTTATTCATTCAGCTAAGTAATGGCCGACGTTGCGAACTATATCCGAGATTTAACGAGTTTAGTTGGAAATATCAGTTACAGTTTACGAAAGTTCTTTTTTTTTTCTCTCTCTCCTCTCCGAAGGCAGAACGGCCGATCGCGACGCTTCAATTTATAGCGCACCTGTTTCCACCTAGTACTTCGAACGGAACCATAAATTTCGACTCCAGTCGGAGTCACGGATCTGTTACAGATCATACGCGGATTATCGCGAGAAACATTCGTTCCTCGCGATGAGAATGAAACACTGCTCGATGTCATGAGGATAATTATCGTGATCTATGAATCTTACGGATAGAAATTCGTTTTTCCACAATTTGTTATTACCCTTTCGCTACGATGTCCTTGGAATTAACCATTTGCGCTGGAAAGGCGTGCCACGCACGTCGAGACGTTCATGTTTCAAAGTCGCGAATGACGTGTTGTACACGTCGGTAGGTAGCTGTTGCGGAAATAAAAATAACATGCGCGGGGCACGTTGACTGTGATCGTTTGACGAAGTACAATTAAATACATCGTAATGCGCAAGGTTATTAACAAACGAAATTAGAGTATTGTTTTGGTACGCGCAACTGTGAATTAGCTTCCAGTGAATGTGGTTAAAAACACTTTTACAGAGCTATTGGATGACTATGATTAGAGTAGATAAAAACGCGTGGACCAGTGTTAGTCACGGCAAACGTTGGTCTCCGGTCATTGATCAGGGTTTGACTCTTCTTAGAGTAGCTCAGCCAGAGGCTGAGGTCGTCCATTCTCCTCGTATCCAACCCTATATACAGCAGTTACAAATTTAGGACGCATTAGAAATTTATCACGAGTCCGAGTAGTATCTTTGCCAGTCGATTGTTAATCACGCATCTTGAATAAATATTTCTCTGTGAAATATTAAAAGTGTCACACTCGACTTTGTCAACCCCGAAATCCAACAAAGGAATGTTACGGATGTGAAAATGAAATTTTTACACGATATAGATCTCGAGAAAATATTAGATACATTTTTTTTTATATCGGTTATGTTAAAATTGGGAGGGAGTGCTATGTACCTTATTTATGATGGACAAGTACTGAAAATAAATTTGCTTTGTGGAGTACATATTATATTTGAGGGAAAGGTCTGTTCAGAGTGACCAACAAAGAGAACTTGGAGAAACTGGCGAACTACACGCAATAAACCTTGAGTACTATTTTATAATACATTCGCATTGTTTCAACCTCATTCAGAAATGTAACTTTCCTCTTTCCACATTTAATGGAATTGAATGAAATATGAAGTTAAGGTTTCAAGAGATTACGTTAAAAATTTCTAAGCATTTTAATATTCTATGCTGCTTGCATATTCATTTAAAATAAAAATTATGGCACACCGTGACCGTATTTTAACCAGCTAACCGTGTTGTCCTGTTTTTTTTTTTTTTTAAATGTGTACTTAAATTGTGTCGCAAAAATGAAGAGATGACGTGTATACTCATCAAACACAGAGTATACGTAGCTGCTTTAAAATTCAATTCAATTGTAATGAAAAGGTTGTATTCTTTCATTCTTTTTGTAAAATTAACAGTTTGATTACTCAAAATCATTGCTGTTTACTGATTACTCAAACCTAACTCAAATTTTTATATATTATATACTAAGCCTAAACATATATAGCTTCTATATTAAAGAAATTAATTTAAATAATAAAAAAAATGCTGTGCTTGTCTCAAAACGGTCTAAAATTTCTAAAAGTTACGAATATATTTCAGTTTTCAGTAAAATTTTAATTCAAATAGCAAATGATAAATACTATGTACGCGTAACACAAAACATCGCCACCCCTTCGTGACGAATATATTCGTCAGACACAGCTAACAGGTTACCATTGTATCATAATAAAATTTGTACTTTGTACCACACGTACACAACATACCAAACATTAACTATAATTTTCACCGTAAATTCCTAAATGCTGCAACTAAACCACCTAGTCTTTTTTATCGAATAGAAAAATCATATTCCGAGTAGCAGCTAATAAAAATTCCACCCTCGTCCAACCCGATTCAACTTCTTCCAATACGTAATATTTAAAATTAAAACTCTACCCTTTCTCCACCCTTTACCCGATACATTAATGAAAAATGAAATCGAACCATCTCTGCTAAATCACCTGCACTCATTCACCACAGCAGGAAGTTTGCGCCAAAAGGGGTTGCAACACTTCACGCTCGGGAAACTCGTTGAACGAACTAACTGAGTATCGGGCACGTCACGATCCTACCGTTCGCGGTCACGTAAATAATTCCGCACGACCGACTAGACACATCTTCGATCGATCGTAAAACGAATTCGTCGAGAAGTGCGGTAACAGTGCCATTTCGTTTTCACGAGGCGAGTAAACGATGCGAGAAGAGGCAAAAGAGGCGTGGCAAGGGTAACCAGTCGAGATTGACCGAGATACGCAGAGAGAGAGAGAGAGAGAGAGAGAGAGAGAGAGAGAGAGAGAGAGAGAGAGAGTAGACGATGCAGTCTAAGAGGCTTCCTCGTTGACTTTCCAAGCTGGAGTGCGGAAAAGAAAAGCTGGAGGAACGCGAGGGAACGACAACGAGTGACACGGGAACGCGGAGGAAGAGCTGGAAACTAATTAGCGCTCGCGCGCGACACTTTGCGGTGCAGGAAAAGAAAAAAAAAAAAAGAAAAAAACAGAAAGAAAAAGAAAGAAACGACGGTCGCGTCGAGTTTGCCTCCATGGGAATCTGAATGCCGGGAGAAGACATTTTTGCGTAAAAAAGGAGGCTTTAAACTGAACCGTAGATCCACCTGCGTACACTTCTGCTTCTTCCTCCTTCTGTCTTCGTTCTCTTCCTTCTACCTTCTTCTCCTTTCTTCTCTTCTCTTCCTTCTTCTTGCTTCACTTTTTTCCACGATCGCTCTTTGCTCGCGTGAATCCACAATTGGCAAAGAAAGAACGAATCCGCTAGAGGAGGTACAAAAAGGATAGAAGTTAGGAATAAGAAAAGAGGACGGTAGGGTCTCTCTCCCTCTTTCTCGCTCTCTCTTTTCGCTCGACGATCTCGAATGGAAAGAAGGCAGGCGGGCACGAAGGGGATTCGAAGAAGCGGGACGAAATAAGGGTGGCACTTGTGGAAGAAAAGGGAAGAATGCCGCGACAAGGAGTAAAAGAGGGAAGTCCAGAGGTGCTCGAGGACCGAGCACCCGAGTTTGCGTAAGGGGGTTTAGGTAAATTGAAAATGGAATTAAATTCCCTGGGCGCTGCTCGAGAGGATACACACGGTACACCTAGGAAGTCGAGAGGAAAGATGTACTCGTTTTTTTTCTCCTTCTCTCTCACTCTATTTCTCTTTTTTTCTCTTTCTTCTCTTCTTCAGCTACTCATCACTCTCCTTACCTCCCATAACCCTCCTCTTTTCCTCCCCTGGAACACCCAACTGCCTTCCTTGTCCCGTTATTCCTTTTAGCTTTTGGAACTCGTCTACGACTCGAGTGGCTACGCGACGACGACGTCTCCCATCCCTCTGCTTCTGCAACTACGCCCAACCCCTTTTCGGTGTAAATGGCCGTGCGACGTTGATTCGCCTTTTTCTTTTTTTTCTCTCTCTCTCTCCCTCTCGAGCAAATATGCCTGGGCAAATATATGTATACGTGCACGCGTGCACGGTTTTGCACGCTTCTAGCTGGTTGAGATAGAAAACGTTGAAGAAATCGACATAACGTTATCGCAGTTGTACACTCCAACGGCTCTAAATCGAGACGCGGCTGCGACAGATGGAAATTGACAGGTACGTGTCTTTTTCTCTTTCTTTCTATCGGAGGAAGTATCCTTTTTCCGATATCGCGAGAAGGGGAAAGGGACGTTGTCGAAAAGGACGCTTTGATCGCGACGGAAGAGGGAAATGCGATCAGAACCGTTGACACCCTCTTAAATTTCATTTCCCTCGATCGTCCAACGATACCGTCGTTCTCGGTTTATCCATCTTTTTTTTTTCTCTCCTTTTCGTTTCTCCTGTTGCGTCGTCTGGAAACTAAATGGGGTCATTATACGGGATATTTCTTCATCGGTGGAATTTATTTTATCGTGGGATTTAGTCGAGAGGTAATTTTTATCCTTTAGAAAAACGTATGGTTTTGTTCGATCTTCCTTTTCAATACAATTTCTCGAGTTTTTATTGTGGTTAGTCGCACAATCCGATGCGCCGTTTGTATTCCGTATTTCCATTTCTAATTTCGTAATTTTTAATTGGCCATTAAAACGTACCTCAATAAGATTTTTATATTCACGAGTTGGATGTAATTTAAAATGCAAATAGTTTGACAATTAAAGGTAGTAATATAATTCTTTATACTCTAGTTTTCCTAGAAACTAAATATGTAGTTGCAATAATAATAACGATAATCGTAATATTAATAATAATTAATTATATGAAATGTATCTAGGTATCTACGCTTTGTATTTAAACAATTATATTGGTTAAAAGTCGGTAAATAATTTTTTTTAAATAAATTTTTAAACGACGATGTCGATATTGCAGCCATACGATCGTTACGATCAAAACTAAACCATTGCTTTGGATCTGTTTGAGGTTATGTGTGAGAAATATAAAACGTCAGTGTCTAAAGCCCACAGTGTTAGAGTTCAACTTTGAAAGTTCGTGCGTTTTGAGTTCGAAAGTGCAAGTGCGAAAGTTGAATGAGTTCAAGAGTATGATATTCCAGTTCGAAAGTTTAAGTACTTAATGCTAAAACTGAACTCATCTTGAAAATACGTGATCTCTATGATATTACAAAGTTACGAGTCGCAATAGCAAAGATTAAAGTGATTTATAATCTACATTTTGAATTTTTATACTAATTTATGGTGCATATTTTTCAGTTCGAGGGGATTAATTACACTCGACACGACTTCTGGGATCGTACAAAATTTTTTACGTTAAACGATAAATTTATATACTTAAACGGTCAAATAAATAGCAAATAGCAAATATATATAATTTCTGTACCTTGTAAACTTTCTTTATCGAATTTGCTACAAACCCTTCCCAAAAACTTTCCCTTTGACTCCTATTCAAATTTAATTCTGCCAGCTCCCTTTCTAAATTAGTAGATGCCCGGTAAAGGAACTGACTCAAAAGAAGTTTAAGTTAGGAAAATTCACTTTTAAACTGGTAGATGTACTGAAAATGCGTGTTCAAAATTCACGATGATATGAAAACTAATAATTTTATTAAGCGAGCGTTTTCACCTCCAGGATCGTTTCATTAAAGACAGAAAAAAAGAAAAAAAAAAAAATGGTTTCCTGATTAACATCACTTAAACTACATTTCTGCAAAGTTTGAAATTCTTTTTAAATTTTCAATTCACCGAACTTCTCTTGTTAATAGAGAAACTTTTCGAACAATTTGCGAATGTTAGGTAAATCAGGAATTATTCCGAGAGGTTAAATAAAATACCTGGATGTTGTAAATAAGCTCGATTTTATATTTCGACTATTCATGGCGAAAGCCTGCACAAGAATGTCCTTTGACAATTCGTTGGCCGTGAGGACGTCTTCGTCAGCGTGGCATGCTTCAATTTATATTGCACTTAGCTCGAAGGAATTTCCTTTCCTCTCGAAGCAGAGGAAAACGCCTCGAAGAAATTCACGTGATCCGTTTCAGCCATTTTCTTCCCGCGATTTTCTAACACAAACTAATTTCTTATCCATGTTGTCCAATGTACAATATTATAATTACACATTGTTGGATAACGCTCTAACTTACTTAAATATTGTTACGTTTACCTCTTAGTTTAAGACAAGTGATCCCAAAATTTCCTTGCTATCACACGCACACAATTACGCGTACGAATCTTGAATTTGTTACAGTGTTGATCCGAAATAAGCAACTCGCTCGGGACTGGCCACTTGCTTATTACGGATCAGGGATACTATTCGATTTGATCCGGGATAATATTCGATTTGACTTTGTCCTAGGATGGGAAAAAAGAGAACATGGAAAAGAGTGACAAGCTCAAGATAGCGACAAACCATAAAGTGGTCGACCGAGAAGCGATATTATTCTTTGGAAAAAGATATAACACGTTAGAATCGCTAAAAGTAGAATGAGAAAGCATACATATTCTATCCTTTTTTTCTAATAAATCTATTAAACGATGTCATTGATTATTCGATCGTAAAGATTTATGGCTTCATGCTTTCACGAATCTCTCGCTCTGCGGATGATTTCAAAGAAAGAAGAGGAGCGAGTTGCTTATTTCGAGAAAGAAAACAGTTGCTTATCACGGATCAACACTGTAGTCACCAACCCCGAGTCATACGCCTCAACTCCTTACTCGACAATCCCATATAATATCCAAGAATTCCTATTGGACCTTTTCCTACGTCCATCACTACTAAAATCAGACCTCGGAATCTTCATGAAGGACACAACAGCATTTACCAAACAACTTACGTCCAAGACCTTGTACCGAGATACATCGAAGAATTGTTTCAATCTAGAAAATGTATCCAAGAGCCTTCGAAATTGTAAGATTCACTGTAGAAAAGTTAGTAAGTAGAATAATATTTGCTATCGTTAAAAAACTACTAAACGTCGGAATTTAAAAATATTATCATAAATATTATCAAGCAACGTAATCTATAATAATTAATTCGCAATCTATGCATTCCAAAATTTTTATTTATGACACATTTGACCACGAACTTATTTCTTTTTCCAAACGATGTACTATATAAATTTATTTACCATTAACGTGTTTGAAAATTTTCCAAATGATCTGCTACTTATATTCTTTCACTATCCATATAATTGAAAATTTTTATTCACAACACATTCAATTAATAACCAATTTCCAAATTTTCCAACGCGATCAATTTAACCCTTTGCACTCGAAATTTTTTTTCAATCATATTACCAGCAACTAGAAGCAGTTTCAGTGAAAAAATCATATTTATATATACGTAAATGATGCGCGCATTCAAAGGAAAGACATCATTTTATGTTATTATTTTTTTTTAATTGATAATAGATTCAAATGTTGTAATATATAAGAAAACAAAAAACTATAACATTATAGCGGAGCCCTCGAGTTTGAAGACAAATTTTAAATGGGTCTTTTAATTGGCAAATAAATTGAATTAAATGGCTCTTTTAATTTAAAATCCTTTCAAAATTTTAAATCCGCTCCGGAGCCCTCGAGTGCAACGGGTTAAACGCCATGATTTTTAATCGGAACCAAACAGAAGAGTGTTTCAGTCGATTTTCATGTGTCGTAAAGATAGAGGAAGATCGGAGTCTGCCGAAGAAAACGCAACGAGGTGAAACGTGGAGCGTTCTCTCGACAAGATAGAGTGCTTGTAAAATTTTTTTTATACGACCGCGAATTACAGCTATTCGCGATCGACGCAAGGATTCAAAGGCAGTTTCCGTACTTGCGGCAAGTTGGACGGCAGTGGCGTTACCTGAGGCTCGAGGGACGCATTCGTAAGATCGGCGTCTCGTTGAAAAGTTATGGGGTTACTCGTAAAATTCAGATCTCAGGGCCGAGGAAGTAAATCACGCGTATCCACGCAACGAGCCGTCGTAATGCTTCAAACTTCGACATCGTGTATTGAATATTTATCGGTCACGCGACGATAGATAAATCAACCGTGTTGTTCGTGTAAACGTAAGTTTGTTTCTGATACAATCTCCTCTATTTTTGTTTTTCGTTCGCGTGACACGACCTCGTGAAAATGTATCGAGATATATCTTTCGTGTGTAACGTAGTATCGATCCTGACTAATATTCTATGTTTTGTGAGTCTGAAATATTTTAAAATACAAAACAGAATATTATTAAAGGCGTACGAGTGTGCATCGTAAGTGAGAACGGCAGTGTTAATGGCGTTGCTTTGTTTTAACATCAATGTTTAATTACGTAGAATGGATCTTGGTGTACGTTAAAACAGGACACGATAACTTTTATTCCAGTCATGATTGTTTAACAACAAGAACGATGGGTGGAATAGGAAATCTGATGGAAATATACGTTTCCAACGGAACAGTTTTTTTCGTTCCTATAATGTTTAATTAATACCGTGCTTTGTAGAGTACGTCAAATATATTTTAATAATTTCGAACATCCCTTTATGTTTAATAATATTATAAACGTTTTGAACACGGTTTACATGATTTGGAAACAGAAGTATCGTGGAATATTTTTTTATGAATATTTTATTATGAATATTTTTTTTAGGAATTTCTAAATACCAAAATCTCTGAAACGTAAATTATAACAAATAACGAATTATTGTTGGAAACCGATTTGAAACCGAGAACTTAATGTGCACGTAAATACAGTATCAATCATAAATTTAACGCGGTTAAAGTGTCACTATCAGTTCCGGGGAACAGGGCTATTGTTCTACGATTACTGTGTTGCAGTTCGTTTGCAACAATCAGGAGTTATGAAAATGCATTGATACAATGATAAAGCGTATGCAGGTTAAATCTGTCCGGTATTGGATATACTATAAACCGCAGGCATATAAAGTTGTATCATAGTGTCCATTAATTGTAATCAGTTCATTTATTCATTCTCGATGGATTCGAATAATTTTCTTTTCATTCGGGTAATATTCTTTTTGTTCTAAATTATATAAAGAAAATGAATAAATAGTATTTTATTGGGAAAATGTTCCTTTTACTCTGAATTATGCAAATAAAGTGAGTAAACAGTGTTATTCTTATAAAATGTGTCAAAATTTAATTAATACAGAAAAAAAAATAAAAATAAAATAAAATAAAATAAAAAATTGCTTCATCTACTGTCTTCATTATAATATTTTTAATTTATGAAGGTATATGTAGACTTTTGTGACTGACTATGTATAATTAGTACAATTTAAAAATGAGATAAATATTTTGTGATTTAATATTGTGTGTTAATACTTATCGATTATCAAGAATTTGATATGTAGATAAAATAATAATTAAATTATTCGTATACACTCGTTCTAAGTTGGATAAAATTTTAATAATAATAGTTACACGACCAGCAGCGTAGTTCGTAAAATCTTCGGAATGTATCCGACATAAGACGAAGGTAAATTATTTCGCGGGACATTCGTGTCATGAATATGGAAATGACGGTATCATTCATGGAATTTGAAAAAGCGTCGTCGGTTCTTCAACTTCGGTCTTCGCTTCCATCATATGCGTCACAATACTTTTATAAGTTTACGTTCTCGTGAGCTCTTCGGTTGAAGACTTTTAGTTAAAAATGTAGAAAGTCAAAAGGAGGAATGGGACAAAAGAAGCGTGGAAGAAGAAAGAGGAAAGTAGAAAAAGGTACGTTGACAAAGAGAGAAAATTACAAAGAAGGAACCTGAAGAAAATAAACCCGTGGAAGAATGCATACAAACAGCAAAGTTGGAAACCAGAGAAATTTTTGACTCTTAATCAAAGCGTTGAAAATAAAACGGAGACGAAGTAAAGATGTATATCAGTGATTTTTTTTTTTTATTTATTTTCTTTGCTGAAAAACAAACACCTTTGCTAGCAAAATGACACACTGATCGTGAGAGAATAAAATTCATTTTGATTTGTTCCGTAGAAATACAGTAATGGTCCCTAAAATTGCACCACTTCCGAAGAACACAGTTTGTCGAATATTTAGATACATTTCAAACTTTGTGATTAATACTAAACGTGGTCTTTTGATAGTTTTGAATAATCGGATGCAATACGTCTGCATTATATTGCTTCAGTCGGATTTGATTAGGTTAGCCAAGCGATTTATTTATTATACAAGAAAATACTGTTATTTAATAATGTATCGTATATTTAACCCTCTATAGCCTGAAATTTGTCTTCTTTTTGAATTTGAAAACAATTGCTTAAAGCTTTTCATTTAGATTTGAAATTTTTTTAACTAATAATTGCTACAGATAGATCGTGGTGTCGCTACACTAATACAGTAATCAAATTTAATAGAACAATGATAACAACATAAAAGAAATTTTTTAAAATATAGATACATTAGTTTCTAACTTTTAAGTCACACAAAGCCACAGAGGGTTAAACTGCTAATTCACCTTTTGTTTTTAAGATTTGAAATCCATTTAACTGCACTTCTAAGAGCTGGAAGACATTTATCGCTAAAAGCTGCACGAACTTATAGACCAACCTAATACATCAACCGTTTCACACTTATGTACGACAATCAATTTTGGAAAAGCGTTCACATTGATCAACAATTCACACGATAGTAAACGGTGATGCAATTTCTGCAGCCACTACTGTAAGTATACTTCAATCATCGGTGTTTCTCGTATTAAATACTAACGACACAATTAACATTTTCAGTTCAAGAATGTATAAAATAAAAATGAAGCTTGATATATATACATATATAAAGAAAACCATAAGACTGAAGCCTCTCAGCTTTTTACAAAGGAATCTCCTAAATGCCAGAAAACGAAAATTCGCCAGGAGACAGATGGAAGTGAAATTGGCGTACAATCGAAAGCTCGTTAATGGGATAAAGTCGTAGACGCAGTTCGCGTCATAGAATTTAGCAGCCGTGGCGTGGCGAGCGAGATCTACTCGATTGGATTCCACGTATTTGATTAAGCGACTAGCTGCACTCGATGTATGCCGAAGAGGCTCGCGAAGCTGCCTTTTGTGAGCCCACAGGAAGTCGATCGCTTAATATCTGTCATCCTTCTTCGTGGCTGTACGTGTATACGACCACACATACGTTTCGGATAAAATCAATAAAACCTTGAATTAATATCTGCCATCTTTCTATTCAGCCTGAAATTCCGGCCGTCAAGTTTTCATTCACCGTCGATGAAAAGTGGAGGATTCTTGCGTGCCAGGAATCGTAGGAAAAACGGTGCTTCCGGTGTTTCAGTGTTGTAAATTACTGGCTACCGAGCAGCTTCTTTTGAGAGTTAAAGGCTAATCAAAATTCATGGAACGGGGAGATTCTAAGATGTTTTGTATGAACTTTTTTTTTACTTTTTTTTTCCTTTACCGTACTTTACGTTAATTACTGAGACCACTGGTTTTCATGACAGAGTAACTTAAGTTTTTAATTTAAAAGCATAATAACAGGGAATTATGTTACGCGAATTATCGAAACTTTAGGCAAAGTTTCTTTCTATTTAAAATATTTTCAATTTTCAAATGTGCGCTAGCCATATACATGTTATTACGTTTAATGTATAAAAATGACGCAAGATTGGAATGTTCTTTTTTTCATTCTTTGATTTCTTTATACAGAGAAAAGTATCTTTTGTTACGATAGAGTGATAGTTACATTATCAATAACAAAGTTACGATAGAAAATTTTGTAGCAAACTTGAACCGTATATAAATCGCTATTAGCTAAATTTATTGTGTAAGTCCGAATGAAATTAATTAAATACTGAAATGTTACTTCTGCTTTAATATTTCATCGGTTACTATATTACCTATTCTTTCTGTGTTTAAATATTTTCTGTATTTTTTTTTTTAAACGATGTAGAATTTAATATAATTAGAATATATTAATTTCTACATCGTTAAATATTTATGCTTGCCTGATTACAGAACATGAACAGAAACTTGTTGAAAATTTTTGAAATTCTTTGCAAACTCACCTCTGTTTATTATCAATTAAAAATCATAAGTTTACGATCCTTTTTAGTCACGAACTAAATAAAATTTTGAATAGAAAAAGTATCGGAGAAATTCTAGAAAATGTTCCATAAACCTTGTATCAACTCTTGCAAGTTTTTGCTGTATCAAAAGTGTACACATTGAACGCATGTATAAATATTCATGCTTCTCAAAGAAAATGAAGGAATTTGCAACATTAGCAATGAATATTCAGTTACGAAGGTTGGCATGCGTTTTACAAAGCTCTTGTTTAAGTCTGCCTTAAACGTGCTTTGAACGCGATATTTCGCTGGCGAATCATTTAATATAGGTATGCGAGTGAATCTTGCATTGCTGACGGGCATACGTTGCCGAAAATTTTACAAAGTGGACATATTTTATACAAATGCTTGTTTCATTTCAAGGCACACTGTTTGCTCGTTTCACGAGATTTAGCTCTTGCG
>SMSQ01025836.1:268739-279323 GCA_019453375.1 Ctenoplectra terminalis | reverse complement strand
AGACCACTGGTTTTCATGACAGAGTAACTTAAGTTTTTAATTTAAAAGCATAATAACAGGGAATTATGTTACGCGAATTATCGAAACTTTAGGCAAAGTTTCTTTCTATTTAAAATATTTTCAATTTTCAAATGTGCGCTAGCCATATACATGTTATTACGTTTAATGTATAAAAATGACGCAAGATTGGAATGTTCTTTTTTTCATTCTTTGATTTCTTTATACAGAGAAAAGTATCTTTTGTTACGATAGAGTGATAGTTACATTATCAATAACAAAGTTACGATAGAAAATTTTGTAGCAAACTTGAACCGTATATAAATCGCTATTAGCTAAATTTATTGTGTAAGTCCGAATGAAATTAATTAAATACTGAAATGTTACTTCTACTTTAATATTTCATCGGTTACTATATTACCTATTCTTTCTGTGTTTAAATATTTTCTGTATTTTTTTTTTTAAACGATGTAGAATTTAATATAATTAGAATATATTAATTTCTACATCGTTAAATATTTATGCTTGCCTGATTACAGAACATGAACAGAAACTTGATGAAAAAATTTGAAATTCTTTGCAAACTCACCTCTGTTTATTATCAATTAAAAATCATAAGTTTACGATCCTTTTTAGTCGCGAACTAAATAAAATTTTGAATAGAAAAAGTATCGGAGAAATTCTAGAAAATGTTCCATAAACCTTGTATCAACTCTTGCAAGTTTTTGCTGTATCAAAAGTGTACACATTGAACGCATGTATAAATATTCATGCTTCTCAAAGAAAATGAAGGAATTTGCAACATTAGCAATGAATATTCAGTTACGAAGGTTGGCATGCGTTTTACAAAGCTCTTGTTTAAGTCTGCCTTAAACGTGCTTTGAACGCGATATTTCGCTGGCGAATCATTTAATATAGGTATGCGAGTGAATCTTGCATTGCTGACGGGCGTACGTTGCCGAAAATTTTACAAAGTGGACATATTTTATACAAATGCTTGTTTCATTTCAAGGCACACTGTTTGCTCGTTTCACGAGATTTAGCTCTTGCGCCGACGGAATTCCAAACACCGAAATTCCCCAGAGGATTGCGACAGATTTCTGTCGCAAGCTACGTTGATTCTTTTATATTTTAACAGGTTTTAACACGGAATAATACGAAACGTCGAAATAAAAAATATCTGTGGAATTGTTCAATATAAACATTGTCCTACGAATAATCGAAGATACTTATTGTAATCAAGAATTTTAATTCTAGATCAATAAATTATACCGTGACTTGTGTTATTAATTATATAATAATTCGTAAAAATTACAACTGAAAGAAACTACGTACACATTTTAGAAAATTGTTAGTTACGTGGAACTTTAAATTGATGGATTAAATTAAAAGTAAAGAAATAATCATAGAACGATAGTCTTTTGTTTACTGTCACTGTCAATATAAAAGTTCCTCAAACAGTTATATATTTTATATTGATTCTTAGATTTTCTTTAGATTTTCTTTAGAATTTCTTTAGAATTTCTTTAGAATTTCTTTAGAAATCGTTCAACTAATAGAAAATTTTTATCAATGTAAAAACTTATGTTACAAATTTTTGTATCAATCAGGCTTAGAAATAGTAATTATTCAGCCCAACGTAGAGATTACGGGCATGATATATTATTGTTTTAAAATGAATGTTACGGTACAAACAACGACACTATTTCCATGAACAAAATTTCCAGCAATCAAAGACATCAATTGTGTAACCCGAGAATTTAATTCTCCACTTCCCTTCGGCCCAGTGTTCCAAATGAAACAAGCAAAACAGCATCGAATTGGCCAAGGTTCGTCGAGTTTCGAATGAAATTCAAAATTTTCAATGCGGATTCACCGTTGGTCGCGTGGGTAAAAGAATATCAAAGCTCAAAGGGACGTTGAATTCGATTTTCCAAGTTTGTCATTCCATTTGCCGGCTAGCTCTCGAACTCTGCAAATAAAGTTGCAGCTCTTTGTATTATTTCTAACGTCGTTCCCGGGGTCCCGGTGAAAAGACGAATCCATCACGAACAAATGCATTTCATTCGATAGCCTCCGCGATAATGCTTCATTCTGGAGCAAGCTACGTTGATTTAATGACTGTCCCTCGATCGCGATAAAGTTTTCCAATAGGAGAAGAATAATCCTGTGTCAGAGCCAGTGCTGACGTATACATCATCCACAATCGAGCTTTCGAACGAAGCACGATAATAACAGAACGTTGCTTCGGAAATATCAGATGCGCGGTCTTTCCACGATTCTTTGAAACATCGATAACATTGCGAAAGTATAAAAATGAACCGGAGGTAGAAATAAAAACGAGAAGATGAGTAACTTGTGTGTCTTGTAATAAACCTATTGTGGATCTGTATATCGGAATTCTTAAAAAGGTACTGATTCTGTTAATTTTAACGAAGTATTTTATCGTATTTAATATGTTAGCTATATCTGGAAATTTTAAATACTTGTGCATATTTCTTTTTTACTAGATGTAACGGTTATGAAAGTAAATGATAACATTAATCTTCATCCTTGGGTCTATATGACCCGAAATAAAATTTACTTTTGCATAAATACAGTGCACTCGAATATTCCTTCAATCAGATTTAGTCTATTTCATTATTCCGTTTACATTTTTAATATCGTATATCGCGTCAGCTTAAAAGATTTTTAAATTTAAAAAAGAAATTTCAAAGCGGTACGAATAGTGTAGTAAAAATTGGTTCAGATGAATATTGCATGGCTCGACGGAAGCCGTGTAGTCCGCTATTCGATTTTTTTCTTATCGGTTATATTTTTCGAAATTTCAAAGTTATCTTCAGTTTTTTTAAAAAATGAAAACCAAATTTTTATTCCGAACGAAAGTCGTGGATAATATTAAAATAATCGTTGAACGACTTCTCTGAACAAATTCTGCCAATTAATACAAAATACATAACCGTTCAAGGAACTTTTAGAATAACAGTAAACGATATTGCAAATCGTTCCAAGATTATTTCTCTTTAGGTTAATCTAATGTATTAAATTAAAGTAAATGCTGTATAATTTAACGCATAAATTTAAAATTCCACGTAACCAATAATAAGAGAGAAACTATCAAAATATCGATCCCAAAAATTACCTCATAATCTGCATTATCGAAACGAACGAGAGAGGTCGTAACACAGAAACGTGACAATTTCCAAGACATCGTGTTCCCAGATAGCAAGCGAACACTTTCCCAAAATCCGCGAATAATGGCTTCGAGCGAGCAACCGTATTTCATACGTCCCTTACATAATTTGCCAGAAACGGGAGGAGGAGAGTGGGATACCCTCGAAATTCGAGTAACCGGGTTGAATTGGAGTACTTCCAAATGTTTCGAATTTCATATGAAACGGTAATCTTTCGAAATTCGAGTAACTTTCGGGAGCCGGGAACGTCGGTGCTGGTCAAAGAAGATTTCCAGGGAATAATAAATGCAGCTCGACTTTTAATAAGCTGCGATGAACCATGGATGGGAGGGAAGAGGCGAAGGGGCAAATGAAAAAATAGCTTGATCCACCCCCGTGCCAAAATCAGAGAAAACTGGGGGAATATTTGCGATACCGTCGAAAGCCACTTCGCGCGAAAATACTGCTAATTACATTGGAACGCGGCCAAAGCGTCCGCTCGTAGAAAATATTTTTGAATCGTTCTGCGTGGCTGGCCGCAGTATCGCCGGTATTGAAAATGCGCCTGTAATTCGCGACTGTGTCGTAAAGTCTGACAGGGCTCTCGTAACGTCTTGTCGGCCTGATAACTATTCCAATGGAATACTCTTCGAGCATAGAAGGAATAAAATAGACAAAAAAATTTCTTTATACCATCTGACACCAGAACTACCGAAATGGTCAGAATAACTAATTTCTAATTTCTTATAGAATTTTTATAAATTCACAGTGACACATTTGTAGGCAGAGAATGGCTTGGTGTGTGTGTGAGAGAGAGAGACCTCTCATAAAACCTAGGTCTCAAGTTTTCGGCCCTAGCAATACGATGGGACCAAGATTTCCAATTGGTTCGGCCTTTAGCCGGAAAATAATATAAAAAAGCCGAAAAAACATAGTTTTAGTTAGTTTTAATTAGTTTTAATTAGTTTTGTTATATTTTACATATACATTTTTCGATATTTTTTGTAGTTTTCTGTGAAAAATGGGAATTAAGGTTTCTTTCTATTAGATTATGTATCTTTTTGAAACACCTATCGCTTTAATTTCTTCGGTAGAAATGAGTGCGTTTTAATTATCAGTAGTTTTAGCGTTAATTGATTAAAGAAGAGGATCGAAACCCTGCTCAGAAGATTCCAATGGTTTTATCGAGACTAAGTTTTATCGATATAACTCAGCGACCCAGGTCGACTATCGGTTTAAATCAATCGGATAAATTAGCGTTGCATCTTCTAGCTTGCGAAAGGTTATTCTGCTTCTTTTTTTTTAGTCTCGTTCAATATCCGATCACAGATAAATGGGAAGATGTAATGGTAGGATGCAGTGTTGTATAATATGTGTACGGAAGTTTGTTTAAACTAAAAGGGATTAAAAAGTAGGTAAAGCGTACGGTAGGACCACGATCCTTTCGCTATTTTTGCAATCAAGAATTTCTACTCGCGTGTAGTTTTGAAGTTTCATTCGAATCGTTTATGACCAGAAAAAGTCCAAATCCTAATTAGAACTTGGAAACTTTGGTATCTCTTCGCGAATTAGTATTGTGAAACGGATATTGCAATATGCAAAGTCTGGTAGGATTAAACACACACTTCGCTAGTAAGGTTGCAGCTTCAAGTTTTTAATGATTATTTCAACTTTCTCAAAGGAGTTCCTTCAACCACAATGTTTATTTTTCCAAGTTCCATTTTTAAGACGACAATTCTATAAAAATTTATCTTTGTTGCTCATTAAACCACAATTTATTATTATTAATCAAAATACATTTTCCTGTAAAAATTCATTCTCCCTGTAGCCCTAAGAACACATCCAGAACATTCGCCAATTTAACACCAGAACTACCAACGCGGTCAAAATAATAAATTCACAATTTTTTATAGAATTTTTATAAATTTTTCCTGGTTCGTTACCTTGAATTTTGTATTTTTTCGTATACACAGTTCATTTTTTATTTCCTCGATACAAATAAATATATTTTAATCTTTTTCAAAGATGTCTATGGATCTAGCGTTAAAATACACTCTTATTATTATTACGCGCAATATTTTATTTAAACTGCCACGCGTTCTAATCACCTCGCCAAGATACTTATATTCAACCTTCCTCAATATTACACTCCAACTATTTGCCAAAAAGCTAAACGCGGTCTCGTTTTGTCTTCATCAAACTTCAATTTGTAACCATCAAATTTACATCTGTTTCAAATTAATCCACGTCAATTCATGAAACGCAAGCGTAGACTCAACAAGTCCTCCTCTCCATCATTAACCAATCCAGCCTGTTTTTGCATACCTATACCAAAAGCCTGTTTCATCCTCTCGCACAAACCAAAGATTCATCCAACGATTATCGCGAACAAGCGTATCGATACGAGCCAGATCTCCGTGGCTTAATCATCGCAGAAAGAGAACAATAATCGCAACTGTGCCGTAATTTCTGTACGATGACGCGTGAAACGCGGGAAAACACCGAAATCGAACGCTCCGCGGGTATCGACGCTTGCTCGATATCCTGTTCCACCGAAACAATCTACGCTATCGATTTTAGCTGACCGTGTTCCTGGCCATTGGTGCGATCGGGAGAAACGAATGGAGAGTATCGGAAGAGAAAGAGCGAGACAGGTTACACAGCTATAAACGCGAATAATACCCGTGCGCGAGCACACAGGATCGTGGAGTACGAACTGAAAATCGGATAAATCCATTTTAATGGTTTCGAGATATGCACTCTCGGCTGCGCGTGTGGAACTTGGCCACAAATTAAAACAACACGAAGATACTTTCCGGCGCGGTCTCTCTTCGTATACGTGCGCCTGACAACTTAAATCAAGCCCGTTCGGAGTCTCTTCCTCGGCTTGAAAACCGTGAATCGCGGTTCGTAGGGCTGCGATGGAGCCGATACAAGCGACAACGGGCTGTTTTTGTGCTGGACAGTAGAGGTTTAATGAATGAGAGGAAAATGGAGGATGGACCTCGAATGTTTATGGCCATGCGTGATTGCAGGAAACAGACTTGTGAGAAAGGTAAATTGTTAAGCCTGCTACGGTCCTCGTATTCTTTTAGACTCAAGCGAGTTCTCGTTTGACCAAACAAAATTTCTCGTTTTGATAAAAATGACTTGAGGATGCCGGAAAGTGTAAAGTTGGACACAAAAGTGTTCTTTAAAATGTACTTCTTTAAAATATAATTTTTCCCCTGTATATTTTTCGTTATTTAAAAGGTTTTATTACACATTATTATAAAATAAACTCTTATAAGCTCTAATATTTTTTAAAAGCAGATTTTGATTTACTTTTTGCATTTGTAAATCTATAATTGTAAATAATATTCTTTTAATATTTCAGGTTTTCGGATACTTTTGTGATGAATCGTATCTATTGACGAAGAGTTGGCAGAAATTATTAGACGCCCGTAAAAATATTCTATCGAATTTTACCCACAATCAGAGGACATTACATCGTCCTTACGAAACTATTTCAATAAAAAAAAGATTAAATAAATTTAAAGATTAGAAAAATGAATTAAAGAAATTCATTACGCGAGAATTTTCAATGAATCTATTTAACGGGCAATTGTGATAAGAGGCAATTGGTCTGCTAATTGACACTGATCAGCCGGTATCATGAACGCAAAGTACATACGTACAGCAACACACGAGAGGATGTAATTTAGTATCAGTAGCTGATGAGATCTGATGAGGCTAGCTGCAATGCTGATGAAACGTTGAAATCAATTTCCACAGAGTCCACGGTTTGCTGTGGAAACCTCTAACGATGGAGTTGATACTCGTGGAAGTTTTAAACTGAATGTATCGATTTGAATATATCATAGCAACATCGAATTTCTAACGAAGGAATACTGTACATGTACTATTAATTATATTAATACATCAATCAATTCAACATAAATATAATAATATGAGAAAGTACAGGAATTATTAATTTGATATTATTTCAAATTTCAAGTAAAGTACAGTACTGACGAGTGAAACTTGATTTCTTTGCGATTATTATTTATCTATACAGAATTATAGCATTATAGCTTTTCAGAAGCTTCTCGTCCAAATTGTTGGATACTGCTCTAAGCTGGTTAAATATTATTATGTTCACCATTTAGATTAAGAAATGTAATCCCAAAATTTCCTTCCTATCATACAGACACAATTACGCATACGATCTTTGAATCTGTTACAATATTGATCCGAAATAAGCAACTCGCTCGGGACCGGCCACTTACTTATTACGGATTAGGTTTTGACTTAACCAAACTAAGATCAAGAATCAACTAAGATTCGGTTTGACTTTGTCCTAGAACGAGAAAAGAGAGAACATGGAAAACGAGTGGCTAGCCCGAGATAGCGACAAACATCGGAATCTAACATAAATTTTGGCGACGAGGAATGGGATATGCAAAAAAATTTTTTGAAAAGAAAAGAAATTCAAGGACTATAAAATGTTTAAAAAATGCATTAAATTTTCGACATTCGTTTTAAAAACGTTTAAACTTGATCATTACTATCGCAAAATTTGTCTTCGTTCGTACAACTTTCTCATTTAGAGAGAGAATGTTATTATTATGCTTTAGACCGGAACGATTGCTTTGCGTTCTCATTAACGGGTCCGTGACGCCAGTGTTGACCCGGCAACAAGAAACAATCCTATGCTAACAAGAAATGTAAAGCAAAACGCATAAAAATTTCAATAAACACCAACTTTAATGAGAAACCGTCTCGACGTCACGGCATGTTTGCTTTACAGACGGCGTAGGAAGCTGGTACAAAAATATATCAAAAAACCCACGCGCACGTAAATAAACCGGTTCAAAATTGTTACTCTCGTAATGTTTTATATTACAAATATTTAATTAGCAAAAAATATTAAGAAAATCCAAACCGCAGCTTGTATAAGAAGCAGTAAAGCTAAAGCACAAGACTGTTCGTCAACTGAGCTTCCCGCAACCTATAATTAAAACGAACACTTGTTTCTTCGGATACGCTTAATATTGTACAACATAAAATTATCGCGTCACAACCAAAACTCATAATTCACGAAAAATACTACAATTATCGTTCGACTGAAGGACATTCCTGTCGTTTCATACTTGACCTGCGTCCGCTAATGTATCTCTTCGACGCAGAACATCGAAACTTATACCGCGACATCCACGAACTTCCGGTGCAGACTCCACTTACGCGTGACAAATTTCTGCAGTTATCTTTGTTTCGTAACGGAATCCCGGTGCAGAGACGAGTAACCTGCTAGAGGAAGTCGTAAGGAAGTCGTCGGATAAGTATCGTAAAAGTTCACCCCGAGAATAAAAACTTTCAACTACGCCGACGTTGTACTTTTGTGTCTGTGATTTACTCGGTTTCTCGCTCAATTTCGCGCCTCTGTGGTCGGTGAGATGATAAATGATGTGGCGGCCGCAAGACCAGATTGATTTCGCGCTGATATCGTACTTATTGCTGAAACAAATGTCTCACAAATCGGTATACCGATAAATAGTTTGTTAAAGCGAGAATAAATCTAAGGTGAACGCGAATTTGATACGAATACTGCGCGTAAGATTTATGATATGGAAAAAGATTAAAGCAACACCTGGATCGTGCTATCGAAAATGCAAGAATTCACAGATCAATTTAACACTTTGACGACCGTTGTCACGTACGCGTGATCTCGCTAGCCAGCAGTTATTGGTTGGCATCGCGTAGATGCGACTTCGCGTTCCCAAATAACTATATTGTTAATCGGTATTGTATAAATTATTTTAAGGTCACGGATTTGATATTTGTCTGTTAACCCTTTGCACTCGGGAGGCAACTCTCGCTCACCACTTGGATCAATACAGCGATTTGAATCGCGTATAATATAATTATTTTGTTTCAACTTTTCGTGTATTTTTACATTATACAAGATCTAATATCGAATCCTAAGCTTGGTAGTTTCGCTTCCTATTTTAGATCGGCACTCTTCAAAATGCATTCTCTGTTTCTCGAGACAAGTGTTAAAAATGTGTCTGTCGAGTGCAAGTGGTTAATAAATTTCGGCTGCTTTTGGATTCATCCCTTTCAACTCTTAATATTTTTAAGGTGTCCGACTTTACTTAATGCTAGTTTGGAATAATATTTTGCTGCCTTTGTGTCGCGGTGCATAATTGTAATCGGCTAGTTTTCATCTTTTACCTTTGAATATTTTATAACGCGTTTTATAAGATTGGAGCCTTTCGTGTGAAAATTACAGGAGTAAAACACGATCCATCATAGTTTTCATTTTTTTATAGAAATATTTTTATTTCGTTTCAGTTTATCGCTTAAAACGCCAATACCTAATTCCTGTACCCAATTCCTACACCTATTTTTAGAGGGATTTTATTTTATAATCTCTGGACCTAATAGATTGTTTCTCTGTTCAACTATATCTAATAAACTATTCCCTTTCAGCTACCAGATGACACACGAATAAAAAAGAAATCAATACAAATATAAATACAAAATATACCTATCATGTTTTTTCCCTTAAGTGTTCCTATCGAAACATATAATTCTGGAATTCTGTTTGCTAAATTATACTAATACCAAGCTATTATTACTTCTGTCGACTTTTGGAAGTTAAAATTCATCAGTATTAAATTTCAACAAATTTAGGTTTAGTTAGAGTTAATATCGTATAATGCTATTACAATTCCAGCTTCATCTGTGTTTAATCCCACAAGTTCATTGTCATCCATATCCCATTCCACACCTTCGTAGCTGTCAGTATGGAAATGTACGAACACCTGTACCGTTTCTCACGGCCCCGAAATCGTTAGAGTCCCATGAAATCATGGTTATCAATACACGACCCTAAAGACTTTCCAGTAATCTGTATTCCACGAATCTTTCAGCTACTTACACCAACACCTACCGTACTAAATATTTTTATAGGACAAACAGAATCCCTGAACCGCTCAAACAATTCAATTTGTAAAGCGGTTAACAAGCAAGGCAAAGGATTTTCCTTCAAATCCCAGGGCAACAATTCATCCCACAGATCCTCCATCCCTATGACGCAAAAAAAAAAGAACCTGATACAGTTAGCCCGCGACGATGGAATCCGTTCGATTAAAAAATTACATCGCTGAACAGGGAGTGTGGCAACCGACAAGCCGCTAATAACGCGGCTATTTTCGCCGCAGTATTTTTTCAAAGAGCTGCAGAGCTGGGAAAAAACCTCGCCGAGTACCAGCGTGGTATAGAATTTTTGAAATATAGGCCCCATCCCACTCCACGTCGACATCGATATGTACGTGTCTCCGGTCCATGTACGCGCCCACACGTGGCTACGCACAGACGTGTGCACACACGCGCGCGCGCGCGTGTTTAAAAAAAAAGGAAAAAAAAAAAG